>JAPYZA010001812.1:61569-80852 GCA_030522685.1 Eupelmus azureus
ACCTTTTATAAATGATGCACTTTAAGAGTGTTACCCATAACAGAATGAAAACAAATGACCTAATAAATGTATTTTATTAGGTCGTTTATATTTGGGATGTCATAATTTACAAAGAATTTTGCTGTATTTTTGAATATGCAAAGCCTTAAACCGTATATCCGGCAATTTATATTTGCAAGAAGTATCTCGGCTGAGTTTATGAGTATCTTCTGACGTGAGTGTGAGTATTACAGTTTTATTCAGCTTATACAGCATTTATATTTATAAAAACCATTTTAAAATGAGGAATATTTTTTCCATTGCTCGAAATGATAATTTGAAATAGTTATCAAATAATATCACTTGATGTGTTTTACTTTACCACAACTTTAAACTATTGAATTATCATTTTTTCTTTCAATATCCTATTAGCAGTTGAGCATAACTTTAAATTTTGAAGCACTTTCGTTTCGAAAGTCAATAACTGCGAATAAATAAAAACTTCCAAGAATTACATTGTAATGAAAAATATGAACATTCGAAGTAATACTGAAATAAAACAAGTAGAGCGAGCACTTTATAGCCTTACCGTGGGATTAGCACACTTACAATGGAAGCAAGTTTCGGGAACTTCGCTAATGGAATTAGGCGTGCGCGCTTCTATGCCGGAAACGCGAGACGCCATTTAAGCTCTTAGGCTGTATCATGTTCTTAGAGTTCATGTGGTAATACACACAGTGATTATAAATACAACACTTATTGGGTAAGCTTGCGCTTGATAGACTTTAATAATGAAACAATCAATGTCTGCCTGCTGTAACTTCTGCTACATCGGATTACATGATGCTTCAATGAACTTTCAAACATTACTGGATTAAACAATGTATGTTATATAAACTATTTTTTAAAGTATAAAGGAAATTCACCCGTAAAAGTAGTGAATTACATAGTTTTATACATTTTTTTTTACAAATTTTTAGTTTAAAATAGTTAATTCTAATATATTATTTCTACAATAGTATAAATAATTAGTTTTTGAAAATCCGATGATCACATAAACTACAAAATACAATTAATATTCAAATAAATATTTCGTTTATATATTCACTTTTAAGTAATTGTCTAAAAAACTTTATTATAGTACTAGCCGCAAATATAATAATAATTCAGAGGATATTATTTGTGTCCTAAAATAGATTGTAATAATAACAAAAGCTAACCAAAGAATATTTAGAACCTTGTTTGATTTCTCGTCAACGTCCGACCAATTCTAGACCAATACTACTTCCCGGACCGGCCAAGCTGTAATTCCGTGAAAAATTCACAAAATACCGAGACTTAAAGCAATAACAAATCTACATCACGTCTATTCATTTTCGCGAATAATGACGGCCGCTGGAGGAGAGCTGGCTTCCATTTATTTCGCTCTCTCGCGAGTGGGAGACTACTCAGCCAGAAGTTAGTCTAAACGGATTATCGTGTGCGAGCGTCGACATGGCGAGAGCCGGGGGAGAGAAAGCTGCAGCACACAAACAGAGAAAGAGAAACAGGAGTGAAATTGAGGAGAGAGACTGGACGTGCCGTTGCTGAAAAACAGTAATAGAACTAATGGAATTTTGCCATTAGCGAACACCACCGCGGCTACTGCCGCTGCTGCTGCTAGCGACGTCGCGGTTGTTGATTTTGGCTCTTGCTCATATACTGGCGCGGATGTGTTATTGTTATACTGTGTAATGATAGCTGTTTTAATTGTAAGGTATCGAAGAATTTTATGGAATATTTCGATATTGAAAATCGTGTTTTAGCGTGTATTGCGTGATGGATATAGATTGTAATTGATTGTTAATGAAGTTTATTGTAAAAATAAAGGAATTATTTATTCAATGGTGAAAATAGTTGTAGCAATCAAATAATTTACTGAAAATTCAAACATGAGGCAGAACTTATATAATTTTCTAATAATTTCAACTGGTAAAATTAAAATTTATATTTAAGATGAGTACACTTCCCGAGCAACAATCAATTTGATACGCGCACATGAATGATTTTCTTATAAATTTATTTTTTATTTTAATCCTTAATTTGTAAACAATTTTAATCAGAACTGATTAATATCAAGTTATCTTTCACATCTCAAGCAATTCTACTGCCTAGCTTTCACGAACAAAAAGTTTAGATTTTATAAACATTATTTCATATTTAAAAAAAAAAACCTAGCCTTTCTATTCTCCCACCACTATCAAATTCAAAAACCCGCCCCCTCGAAGAAAACAGCAGCCCTCTCCTATCATCACGGTTCGTCAGCTGGGAACTCGAATTCTCGGAGAAACGTACAGCGCATTCCTCGCGACTAGCTAAATAAACAGGCGCGTTGCGCGCACGGCGCGGAGGGACGAAAGCCAGCGCAGACGGACAGCGTTGCAAAGGCTCCGCAGCTCCCTGCGGAGTGACATCCGAGACGGAAGTCAAACATCGGCGCAGCTGAGCGCACGGGAATGTCCCGTTGCGCCCGAGCTAGTTCGGAATTCGAGAGGGACGAGGTGCCGCTTTTTTACCGCTCGGGAGAGTTTTATCTTATTTTACGGGGGATTAGCAGCGCTGCGCTTGGAGACAGGGTAGTGGGTGTATGAGAATGGAAACAATGATTTTTCTAAAGTTGGTTTAATTTCGTATTGTATGAAAATGGAGTAGTCTTATCTGTTGAGAGTTGAACAAGTTTTTATATATATCTCTGAAGATTCGAAATTACGACTTACTTATTGGGTATTCTCGATAGGGAGTAACTTACATTTTCGCCATAGCAAAAAATTATGTTTATATCTTTTACTTATCGATTAGTTTATAAAATTTTAATATTTTAACAATTGAATCAAGCTACAAAAACTCAAATTTTGCAAAAATATTTTTGGAAGAAAACCTTTTTTAATTCTTTGTTCCCATAGCAAACTATAGAGGATGAAATTTTGATTTCATGTGAACATTGTGGAGTTCCCAGAAGTTGTTATTTTGATCCATCCTAGGTATACTTGTATTATCAATATAATAATAATAAACTACTCTTGTTCTGTAATTAATCTCTTGCACATATTGTGCAACAAATCATGTTTATAAAAATTGAATAACTACGCAAAAAGCAGTTTTAATACGTCTGATAATGTTTGATAATATGATCTTATATACTACGATAATTAATTATAAAATATTAATTTCATATTCCGATAATTTGAACAATTCTAATTATTACCACACACAATATTTATCTCCAAACTACCAACAACCAGCATTCCATCCACAGCACCACTCACACCCAACTCTTCCATCTCAAACCCGAAGCTCAAAAAAGCAAAAGAAGCAACCCACCAAAGTACTCCTCCGATCGCAACAAGGCGCAAACGCGCTTAGGCGTTGCACACGCGCCGCTCGACGTCGACGAGCACCCGAACGAGGCCGCGCACTCGCGCCCGAGCAAGTTTATTTGCAAATGCGCGTGCACGTGTTTGTTCGCGCTCGCGCGAACGGTAAATCTCATGAAGTCGATGCGAAACTCGCTGGGCGCGCTCGAGAGCGCAAAGCGCGTATTATCCCCGCACTGAGCCGCGCGCCGCGTAAGCCGGCTGCTATCGCCTGAGCTGTTTGCGAATCTTATAACGATATTTTTCGACGCTCGCGCGCGCCCCTCCGGCCTCTGGGCGCGCGCGCTTGCATCAACAGGTGGCCCGCGTCTTCTTTTTCTCCTGCCCTTTTCTCTATCTCGCTCGTCGCGCTGGATCCTCGCCGAGTTATGTTTTAATTGAGATAAAGAGTTTTTACGGGTTCGCGATGCCGTGCAGCTGAGGGGGAGAGGCGACGCGGGATGGGGGTGACAATTAGCTGAGAGGCTGGGAGCTAAAGTCTTGTTTAGAGTGGTTATTAACTTTGCTGACCCTTCAGGTGTAAGGCTGGGAGTTAAAATCTGATGGTTTGAAATATTGTACGAGTAATTTCACAAGCAATTATACGTGTTACAGTGGGTTATGTTTTGAAATATTTTCTTGACAAGTTGGTCGTACAAAATAACGTACTTGGTAATAATTAAACTAAATATTTTTTATATAAATATTTATTAAATTCTTATTAAATAAACTATCCAAATTAATTGTAATAAATGATATAAAAGATCTAAGCGTAGGAATTCAAGGATTACACGAATAATAACTTAAATAGATCCTAATTGTTCCCTAATTAGTAATCCTGATTATCAGTACAACTGTATAAAATAGTTGCAACTAATTGAAAGGCTAATTAGACTCTACTCTCTTGACTCTAACTTACTTAGGCCCTGCTGATATTTAAATGATTAGACTTAGTTTTTTTAATTGCTACTTGGATGCATGGATGTCGTCTGACCAGTACACGCCTGTTACTACTTGTACGTTGAAACTTGATTTCAAAAGAATCTCAATAAATTATTAATAAATATTAAATTAATTTTAAACAACTTTACATACAATTTCAAACAACCCATTTACACAAAATCTGTAAAAAAATTTATAAAACATCCAACAGCTATTTACTTTTTGCCAAAATCACTCTCACACCCTCCCACCCTAAGAAAACGACTCCAAAACTCAAAACTCCCACACTATCCCAACACGCCTCTGCGGCATTCGCCTCCAGTCAACAAAGCCAAGCGGCCAGCGCGCGCCTCAGGTACACCCCAGCCAGGCTACATACCCCGTCGGCCTCAACGTCACGCGCACACGTATATATACAATTCGTACCCAGCGCGGAATCTCGCGAGCTGCCGAGCCGAGTGTCGCGCTTTTAGCGAGCCCGAGAGTTAGCTGGGCGCGCGACCGCTTGGTACGCTGAACTTCCGTAATACGTTAATCCGGTATCCGACTGGGCTCTGCGGGCCACGCGCCGTCTGTAGACACAAGTGCGAGCTAGCTCTCGGAGGCTCCGATAAGGCAGAGAGCCCATGCGGGAGGATTTGCGGCCGGGAGGGTGGCTTGGCTAGCTGAGCGCGGCGATGGATTTTTTTTTGTTTTCAGGGTCTTGTTGTCGATTTTAGTTGAGCGGTGGTTGAGGAGGGGAGAGTGGATATTGGTTTGTGGTTCTGTTTAGATGGAGTGTAGGGAATCGCTCATTAGCTTTCTGCTTAAACGTTGATCTGCCTAATGATCTATTACTGAGAATAGATTAATAGATTATTTGTTACCAATAAAGAGTTAGTCGATAAATTTAGAATATATTACCCTGTTTAAGGTTCTGAGAATGATTTAGTCGATAAATTTCCGAGAATATTCTAAAGTAGTCGATTTTTAGTCGAATTTATGAATTTAAATTGATTTAAGTTCAAGATTTCCCGTCATGAAAAATACATGTGAGTAAAATAAAGTATAAGTACAGTATTATTACGCGCGACTATGTTCGCCGCTCGCCATCGATTCTGTAATTTTTTATATCAAAAAGGAAATCATAAAATTCTCTTCCCGCAAAGCAAACAGCCTTTGACGTGATCAAGCATCAACGCTCTCATGGCTCATTTGCTGTTTGTGTTCATCGCCAACGAACGCGAACGAAAGAAAGTTCTTCCTTTCTTCTTTTTTCCGAGCCCGAGTAGAGAAAAAGAGTAAGGGAGAAAGAGACCACGCGTCTCCGGCAATTATCCGGGGCGGCCGCGAATAAACAGACGCAGAGAGAGAGAGAGAGAGAGAGAGAGAGAGAGAGAGGAAGAGTGAGAGAGAGAATGAGCGAAAAAGGAGGACAAAGAGGAAATGGAGATAATGAACGAGAGGAGCCACGAAGCGATTGATTGATTGTAGTGCACTGGAGGTACTACTTCGCTTCGACGTGCTCTATTGATGTTTCGAGTGGCTCGTCGATGATCATTTTCTGACACGCTTGATGTTTATGATTATGTTTGGAACCTGAAATCGACTGTCTTGTTAACGATGTTATTCACTACTGCGATTTGTTACGGCTCTGGAGATTTATTGCAACCGTTTGAATATCGATTGATAGTAGGAAGATAGTAGATTTGGACATGGGTGTGGAAGTTGATTATTTACCTGATAAGGCGTTTTTTGTTCTAATAAAGCGAGGGAGAAAATTGGAACGAGATAAAAGTTAAGTTATATACAAGTATCGAACCACTTTTCCACTTCGAAAGCTGAAAAATCAAATCAAAGTTGTGATTTTGAGAGATGTAAATACTTTATAACGCTATATTTCTGCATTTATTTAATAAAACTCTATTATCGCAAATATTACTTACACAGGTCTGTAAGTTTATTTACCGTCATAAAATATACTTACAAAAGCTTCCTTTGATCAACTACAGAAAAAAGCTCCAACAAAAGGAATCAAAAAATAAACAACACGCAATACCTCTTATACCTCCTCCTAAAAAAAAGCACAAACTCCCCCACAGATAAAGACTGAGAGCCGGATGCTGTACTCCGAAGTCCGAGGCTGTAAATTATTCAGTCAGGGCAAAAATCGAAGCGAGCTACACTTTTTCCCCAGCGGGGCCTTTTTCGCATTATCGGGCCGCAGCCGCCGCGCGCGCCTAACGAGACAGCGGACACCGGGAACGAGACACACGCCGGCGAATCGAAAATTTAACATCGCCGAGAGGTGAGTTCGACGTGGGTATTTTTCCGCCATCTGCGCGAGCGCGACTCGACTTTTTTCGGATTTAAAAGATTGCTTTTCTTTTTTGGTGAGATTCGGATCGAAGCGTGGTGGAGAGGGACAAGCGAAAATTGAGTTTCGTAATGTGATTTTAGAGATGAGGAATTGAGAGATTTAAGTTGAAGTTTTGAGGTCGGGATATTTTTGAAGTATGTCCGACTGTGCTGATTCAGGCTTTAATGGATATGGTGAATTAAACATTGAACGCTTACGTATATTTTTAGAAGGTAAAGATTGTCAATTGATTGCTCACCTGCAACAGAAAGAGAAAACTTAAAATTAGCTCTCATTTATAACAAAGTAATAAGGTTATTTTATTATTTAGTACAGTCAGTTTGCAGTTTACTTTAAATTCCAAATTTTGTATTCGGTACTTATAAAACTATTTTTTTTAAATCCATCAAACAAAGAGAAAACTAGTTGAGTTTAATCAGCTATAAATATATCTGATGATCATCGAAAAGACGTCTTTTAAATCAAAAATAGCCTCCTCTTTTAGATGAACATTTAAGATATTTATGCTTATTAGAAAGTATACTCAGATTTTTTGTAATTTTTATTTTCATTTCCATGAATACAATATCGATATCGCTTTTAATTATTTATTTTACATATTTATGTATTACGCGATTAATCATGACCTACAGTGTACTTCGAAATGAAATGCTAATAAGATAGTCAATAGCGTAAACATATTTGTAATTGATAAATACATATTGTACAATTTATCATTAACTAACTTAATAAATATATAAATTATATATTTTAACCGATTTTATGTATTCATTATCACTCAATTTCAATCGCAGGTAGTACAACTAATGAAGAGAATGTTGCACTACAGGCTCAAAATGTCGGCTAAAAATTTGGGATATGGTTTTTAATAGAAAGAAATCAGCACAGCAGCAGAAGTATGGTCTAACGCTTTGAAAACGTTACGAAAATTTTTAGTATCATTTTAGGAAACATATAGAAAATAACTTCGACTTAAATTTTAATAATCTCGTCTACAAAAGTTAAAAAAAATCAAATTAAAATTGTAAAAAAAATTTTTTATTTGGCATTTTCAGAATGAAAAATAGACAGTTAATTGACATGAACTGAATTATTGATTTTTTTATTCTCAAAATAGCAAATAAAAGGTTTTTTCCAGAATTTCAATTTCAATTGTTGAAACTGTATGTAGGACTCTGTTATTAAAATTTTATATAGAAACTATTAAATTCTACATTTTTGTTAAAATAACTTTAAAATTTCTAGAACTCATTAGATCATAGTAGTACGACTATGCTGATTTTTGGTACCTGAATATATATCTCAATGTATGAGCCAAATTCGTCACACGTCTAGATAAATATAATCATGACATTAAAATAGAAGTAAATAAGGTTTTAAAAAACGTTTTCTATTCTTCAGTTCATTAAAAAATGTATAGCGTCAAATCAATGTAGGCACAACATTGCATTTGCTAAAAGTAAAATTTCACAATTATTCTGGCTTGACAAAATTCATGAAAATTCAAGTCCACCAAAAAAGGCGTAAATGCCCGTCCTCCAAAAGAATGAAGAGAAAAACGAAATCAAAATAAAGGCAAACGACGAAAAAGAGAGAAAAAGGCGTGCGAGCCGTGTAAGCGCGCTTTTACTTGTCCGCACTTTCGGACCTTGGGGATTTTTAGCTTTTGGCCTTTTTTTCTCTTTTCTAGAGTGCGATTATATCAAACGAGCGAGAAAGAAAGAGTGAGAGAGAGAGAAGGATTTTCAGCACAAGCGAAATATTTTTATGCAAATTTATGCGCGAAGGCAAAAATGCAAGCGATTAGAGAAGCATGGAAGTCCCTGATGAAACGCTGGACCAAAATGTATCGTTCAATTTGATTTGGGGTTGGCGGCTTGTCGGTGAAAGATTCTCTGATTCGAGCCTTTTTAAACTTTTTAATGATATTTTTATTGCTGCTTTTGCACGTCTATATTTTCCACTTTCTGGTTTGCATTTTAATAATTTTTACATTTTCGATTTTGAAGTATTCTTCTGTGCAATATATAAAAAAAACATGTGTACTGTCAACTTCACTGGAAGTTAGCAGTACATACTCTGAAAAACAGTGATGAAATGATGCTGCGACCTTCGGACCTGCACAGGAATTTGCCGTTTTTTATCCGTGCAATAATTTAAAAAAAAACATGTGTACGGTTCTGGAGATGAGTATGATAATATATATATATTTTTTGTTATAGTAGAAATCTCTAAATAAGATACAATAAATGTGACAATTAATAGTTTAATATTTGAGATTAATTTATTCCTGTTAACCATATGAGTGATACCTATCATTCAATATGTTTTAATTAAAGATAATATAGATATTAGATATTCTCTGTTAGTCAAGTTCTAAATGAATTTTCAGTGTCAACAAAAAATATGAAACTAATAAATTTTAAAGAATGTTCTTTTTTCTTATCTATTTTACAGTCATGCCAGTAAGAATTCATTAATTAATACTATTCTTTTTCAAAATTTAATTTGAAAGTTTAATATACACTTTATCAAATAATTTTCAATTTCTTAAAAATTTCAACAGTTTCGTGTAATAAGCATACATCATTTATTAATCTAAACTTCCCATCGCTAATCCTCGAAATCAACTTTAACCTTTCCCATAACGCATTCCAAATGTCACCTTACTTTAACAACAACTCAATATTCTTTCGCCCCCAAACGCCTAACCAGCCGAAACGCTCTCTTATTAAAACCAAAAGGGGGCAAAATTGACCAATTATATTGCCGAAGAACTGCAAAACTTTGCGCCCCTGGCCTTCCCTCAATCCCGAATGCTAATCGAGTTTATGTCGGTCGATTGAAGCCGAGTATAATAAAGCGCGCTATATATATGCTGCGAGCTTGTAATCCCAACCTCTATGTAGTGCTCGTAATGGCAAGCTGTTTTCCGGCGCGCGTGCGACGCATGAATAGCATCCGCGCAACGCTGCATGAGAAAACGGCCGAAGTAGCTCGAGTAGACCTTTACCAGAATCGGAGGATTACGGCTTAAAAATTTATAGATATTTTTTGCTATCAATGCTAATGGGATTTCGAACGGTTTTCTGTTTTGCTATTCTGAATTGTTAATTTTTAACATAGATGACGAAGAAACTTTTTGAGCTATTAAGATTTATTTTTAAAAATCGGAAAATCTTTCTGAGACTTAAACGCGATAAATAATTATAATGTTTTATTTTGAGTTAGTTTTTTTTTTAAGAAAGGAAAAGAAAAATAGCTTTGATGGGCCATGACGGGTTAGGTATGTTTGGAGATGTTTACAAGCAAAGACCCATGCGTGCCCACACACACTCGCATTCGAACTTTTCAAAAAGATAGTTTATTTTTACACCATATATTTCGAAGCATATTTTCAATATGTTTCTTCAAAAACATTTTTTACTATTCCAAAAGTTTTTTTCAAAGGAACAAAATTGTGAATAAAAAAGGATAGGCAACCTAGCAGGTAAAGAAAGAAAAAAATGTTTTGTAAGTTTTTTGAAAATGCTTTTAGTGTATTATAAATTAAAATAATAAATGGCACTATCAATATACACAGACTAAACATTAGTCATTATTTGAAATAATTTCTTATTTCTTTTAAGTAAATTTTCAAGTTCAAAATGTTTCTGGTTCTTCAGTTCCAATTTCTAGCAGGACACTAGTACTAGTTTCGCTCACGCATTTAGCATTGATGCAATGCTGCAAATAAAAAAACATAATTCAGTAACGAGATTCAAGCGTTAAAAATATAAATAAACTTTTTTTTTAAAGTCAAACAAATAAAAAAAAATTAACTTACGTAGCCCTTTTTGCAGGTGGTGCCTTCGGGTACGGCAACAAAAGGAGCCGATGCGCAATATCTGGAACCTGGTTTCTTACAGAACAGTTTTTCACAACTTGAAGCATACTTGCTCCACTATAATTATAAATTATATAAAACATTATTTATGACTCACGAGATTAAAAAAAAAATAATCGATTATTAACGATCAGTTCAACTTACGGTACAGGCATGAGTTCCCATAAGACGAATGCATTGCTCATCTCTAGAGAAAACTTTTCCTGGCAGCACGCGGCTTTTCTGATTGCCTGTGTTTGGCTTGTTGAACAAGCACTGAGCTCTGGATTCACTGTTAAAGTGAAAAAAGTGAAAAAAGTTTTATAAGGTTTTACAAATATTGATGGATTGGTTATTTCATAAAAAGTAAAAAAAATACCCATTTAAGAATCTCTGAATACTTCGCACACTACAGTCGGACCACAGGAAACTCTTTCTGGTGACTCTTAACTTGTACGACATTATATACCCGTCTAGAATATTGCACATGTTTATGTTGGTTTTACTGTGTGAAGCTCCCAATCTAAAATTCAAAAATTTGAATTTTATTTTTTTGCGTAAATTATTTAATTTAAAAGAGTTTTCATTATTAAAAAGTTTATTGACTTACAAGTGGCCAACTTCATGTGCAGCTGGAATGATCCCGCCGAAACCACCTTTATCCTCAATGATTGCGACCGATTCCATTTCTCGGCTTGTCGAGTTGTAAGCACAAGCACCGGTATAGTATGCCAGACCTAAAATTGTAATTTCACTTTTTTTTTTAAATTTTTAAATAAATGTGTTTCTCTAAAACTTTTAAAACAGCTGATTTATTAATATTTAATATTAAGGTGATCTGAACCCTCTTTGTTATCGAGAGTACAACATTTTATTTATTCGACGTTGATTTTTAATTTCTGGAAAGTTTCTCAATGTCAAGTTCTTATTTTGATAAAGAAGTTTTAACAAAAACGAGAATTCGTCATTTTAAAAAATTGAAAACTAACTGAAATAATTGATTTCTGTGTTCTTTATAAAAAAAAGAATTTTTTACTGTTTTAAAGATTTTTTTTAACATTCTTCGATTTAACTGAATGCAACAATGATTTAATTCCTTACCTAAAGTAACACATTCGTTCGTAATACTTTCTTGAGTAGCACCGCAAATATATTCACCATTCTCTAGGCAATTTGGATTGAATTGACACATGTCATAACTATAAAAGAAAATTATACTTAGATTTTCCAGAATAAAATGTTTCACATATGTTTTTAGTTAACTTACGGAGTCATAGTCACAACAATATCGTAATTGAAACCCAATTTCTTCATCGATAGCCTGTTAGTTTTTTCGTCGAAGGACGTTTCAGGGAAGAAGAGCCGAGATTTGGACCGCAGAGCTTCCTTAACAGTTATTTTAACATCTTCACCGGTAATATTAAGGTAAGGTATGGCGACATGATTTGTGGCTATGTATTTCGTTACGTTGTGATCCTGAAAGTATTAAAAAGTGATTAGAGCAATTATGCATAATATTATCGATGTTTGTTATTGATTGCGAAGCTTACCTCAGCCAAAATTATACCAGCAATGTTTATTCGGACATTTGGGTTAAGAAAAGCGCGATATCTTAAATCAACTGCATTCCAAAATGATAGAAGATAAGTGACAATGTTATCAACATTTTTATTAAAAGTGCTGAAAAAAAGAATAAGAAAGTTTCAGAAAAGTTGATTTGACTCCTTATTTTTAACAATAATAGTATTCTCTAACGGTAAATTTTAATTTTTATTCTAGTATCAATTTCTAACCAATATGTATGTGAATTATATTTGTTCAAAGAAATTAAGAATACAATAAAAATAATATAATTTATCCTACAATACAATTAGAAAAGTGTCATTATTTACTCACTCAAATAAACTAGCTTCTATCATAAGTAAGACTTGTGGATGAATGGTGTTTGGAACTTTATTAACTTTAGGCAGATGTTCAGCGGACGCAAATGATACCGGGCTATTTCCTGCAAACAGCAATTTTTCAATTATCTCCGGAACAATGGCTTGAATTTCGCAAAAAATTACACAGGAAAGTGACTCTCAAAAATTTCACTCACTCGGCTCTGATGCTGCTGGTATCTTGTACACAACGTGATGGTGTGTATCCTCGAGATTGGGATGGTAAACTGTGCGATTGGATTGCAAAAATTCATCCTGTGCGTTGCGCTTATTCCGCTTGAATTTGCCACGGAAACGTATAGGTAGCGGATGAATTGCGAATTGGTCGATTATTCCATTCTGTGTAGTGAAAGCTTTTATAGTTTTCAACCTTTTAAAACATCGTTTTATGTGGTTCATGAAGAACTTTTAAAAAATGTTTTTTAAGTGAACAAACTTTGTTATTTTAATAAAATTTTATTATAACGAACAAAATAAAATTTGATTAAAATATGCATCATATATTTCAGTGCATTGTTTTACAACTTTTACTTTTCGTTCTCTCATTATAAAAAAAATTTAATTAGAGTTATTAAGCTCGTAAAGTTTTTTAAATCATGCTCATATTATTTATGTTATAAAGTACTTAATTTTTTTTTAATTAGAAGTATACTTACAATAAGAGCTTTGCCCAAATTATCATGCGATATAACAAACGCAGCTGAATTTATAGGATCTTGGAAGAATTTATGCTCTGGTTTGACAGCCTGTAATACATAAATAAATTAAAATTATTTGACGTCTAAGCTATTCATAAGATGAAAAATTGATTTATTTACTTACACCATGAACTTGTTTGTATTCTACTCCTGATTCTGATTTAGGATTGGTTTTAGCAGTGAAAATAGGCGTATTCGTTCCAGCCAAGAATCCGTCTGTAGGTTCCAAATATAGAGTCATCTTACGTTCGAAACTTGTTAGCTGTACAATTCGATGCTCGCTGCTTCTCGTATGGTATGCATGAGCAACAGGTACAACTTCGTACTCGGGAACTGCAAGATAGAAAATAATAAGAATAATATAATTAATAAGAATATATATTTTCATGTAGCATAATAATTGTTTAGATTGGTTATACAATTTGCGTATGCTAACCTGAGTCATGGGTGGTGCCAAAAATTGTTCGAACCTCATCAGGCGTCATTTGCTCGTGTACCTAATAAGTAATTACATAGTAAAATTTAAAAAGATTTTTTCACATAATTAACATTTAAAAGAAAGAACCAACTTTAAATACTAATTTTTTAAAATAAAATTTATTATTATACGATTTTTCTTGATTACCTTAGAGCTGTCAGCAAAGACGGCTGCTACCGCGCATGACCAAATAAGAAAGCGGTACATTGTTGTTATTTAAGGGTAGCCTGGATAACCAAATAGTTTAAGAAATTATAATTACTAATATATGTCATTTGAAGAACAATATATGTTCATACTGATTGAAACAGAAAAGTACTTACCTACAAAAAGGAACGAGGTGCGTCGTGTTCTGATCACGACGCGATAATGTGCCGAAAATTGCAAGATGTCAAGATTATAAGTGCTTCAAAAAGTTTGATAAGCAAAGAAACGTAATATTTTTATTTGTACTTTAAAATTTTCGTTCATCCCGTTTTCTGTCAAGTTCAAGCTTAAAAAATTATATTGAAGCATTATTTTACTTCATGTCAAAATTCGTGTTTGCACAGTTACGTAAGCATGGCGAATTTCTTTACGCTTTAATTTCTTCTTAATACTTATGTATATTGTAAGCATTAACAATTTATGTAAATTTGTGTGGTAAATCATTATTGTGATATTGAACTTGTACAAAGTTCAAGTAACTTCGAATCTGTTTAGTTGTGACAACTGTTGATTGGTCACGGTAATTATTTTTTCTTTATTTTGTGATTAGGGAACTGAATATTTTCTATTGAAAATTTACATGATAAGAAAGTATAAAGATGACGTAAGGTCACACTTAATTAACAATCAAAGTTATTACAATTGCACAATGATGAAAATTATTTAATCATTGGAACATTATATTGAATATTGAAAAAATTCTACTTTATACTATCTTTTTAGTGAAAAAAATTATAATTTCAAAAGAAGTAGAAAAAACAGAATGTACGTGAAAAATATTTTCTTTTCTTGTGAATAACACTTTTACCAAAGAGTACAAATAGAAATTGTTTTCAAAACGGGGATGAAATTCAATTGAATAAACTAAAATCATTCGTAGGCCAACTATACATTTTTATTCATCAATTTATTGAAAGATGTTGACGATTAATATTAGACAGGTGGACAAATCTTTGTGTTCATTACATCGATGATTCATTGTAGAAGCAATTACTATTAAACGTTAAATTTGCTTTTAGTAACAATAGTAAGTCATAAAACTCTCCACTAGCCACAATCACATAAATTAAGATTGTTTAGAAATAGTACATGAAAAACCTACAAAAACATTTTTAATTTCAACAGCCGGCGTCGATAAAACCAGACTCGAAGTCAAAAGTCTCCCCTTGCACAAAAGGAATTCAGAACGTGTCACCTCGCTCGCTCATTCTTTCTGACGTTCTCTCTCTCTCTCTCTCTCTCTCTCTCTCTCTCTCTCTCTCTCTCTCTAGCTCTGTGTATATCGCGTTTATCGCATTGCCGTCACAAAGACTAACAAGCCACCGGCGCGCTCTCGAAAAACGCAATTTTCTCCGCGATGTCGGCGAGCGAGCGCGAGCGAAATTCGAAGCGCGCGCCAACTTTTTCCTTTACCAGTCCCCCTGCCTTCCTCTTGTTTTCATATATGACGTATATATACGCGCGAGAGTAAAAAGGCTCGGAGAGTGTCCGAGAGAGGGAAGAAAGTTCGGCTCGCGGCTTCGACGACATGTGTGGTATATACATTCAAACGGCATCGCGAATGAGCTTGAGAGATCTAGGAATGGCGTTTTTGCCTGGAAGTCCTTTGTTTGCTTGCCGTATTTTCGAATGCCTTTCTCTCTGCGCTTTGATCGCATACGAGTTTTGCACAATTGCCACCTGTTTGTACTGCGCAGTGTCGCGTAATTCCAAGTGTTTATAAAACGGTTTACAGTTTTATTATTATGAGATGAAGGGATTAGAATAATTAAGGTAAATATTTTGACATACATACAGATATGGGTGCAGATGTCTAATGTTTGTAGAAATCTAATTTTTTGTTTATTTATTAATAAAAAAAATCATGCTGTATTTTAGCTGCTTTACTAATGTCTAGAACTCTTTTTTGGACGATTGTGGTCTAAAAAGCACAAGTTTTATAAAAGAATTAGGATTTGAATAGTGATCAGATTTACTATACTATTTTTTATTTCAGCCATTGAACAAAGTTAATCTTTTATGAAGTTTCATATCAAATGAAGCAAGTTAACATTAACTAGTAAATCGAATTATATTTTCCTTATTTCGTATATCTGGATGAACTTTCATGTTGATTAAATTTTAAATTGTTGAAGTATAAAGGACTTTATATCGAAGTTTAAGTGCACTGTAACGTATCCATTTATGTACTGAAACATACTTCACTCTCATAACAAATTTAATTTTATTTGATACATCATTATTTGATAAACTCATTGGCAATTCTTTGGGATTTTAAGTTTATTCAAACTTAATTTATTCATTCAAAAAAAAATTATTCTAAATAAAGTATTATTAAATAAAATAATATAATTTTACGTGAAATTATTTAATACTTAAAAATAAAGTAAATAATAATATATTAATCAAACACAGAATCATTTAAAGTGTTGTAATATAAAAATTAATTGTATTATTATATGCTGCCATACATTTACTGAGATATTAAAATTCGAAAAACTGATGTTATACAAAAGATATATATATATTTTTTTTTTTGATAATTTATATAATTATTAAAATCCATCAAAAAAGTAATAATATATAAGCTTTTAAAAAACATAAGTAATTTAAAAAATATTAAAATGTATTTTACTTCAAATTTGGACGGATTGAGCTGGATATAGAATTCAGCTGTGAGGTAGTAAAACATTTCAGGCAAATTAATACATTTTACTATAATTATCGTGGGCTATAAAAAGGCGATTTTATTCAAATAATAATTTTGTTCTTTAAAAGATATTAAGGCTATATAAAATTGACTATTTAGAGTAATATTTAAAATGATATTAACATAGATCTTTTCCAAATATCCACAAAAATATTTTCTTAGATACGATTGTTTAAAGAAACATATTATTTTTAAGTATTACAAACAAATTGATTGGACTAGACGGTAATGATTATAAAGTTTTTACACCATAACAAAGATAATTATAAAGTTTTTTTAAATCCACATTTAATTTAAGAATTTTAAAAATAGAAAAAATTAATATAAAATAAAAACGAATAAGGATATTATAAAAATTATTTTTGTGATGCCTTCCAATAAAAAAGAAACCAAAAGATTGAATTTCAGCCGGTGAAACTGATAATATAAATTCTGAGATATAGAGGTAAATATACACATACTTTTCGAATTTCAAACACCTATAAACTCGTTTCTAAATTTTTTTGAAGACAATTTATTTTTTACTGTCACAAAACTTTGTTAGTGTTAATAGTTTAGCGTATTTAATATTTTAATAGTTGTAAAAAATTACTATCTGAAAAATTATTTAGATTATCTTATTTAAAAAATGCAAATAAAAGTATATTTTGAATTATAGATTTAGAACTTTTTTCCAACATAAATCTGGCAATTACAAGAACATTAATCATATCTGTTAGAAGTTAATAATGCAGTAAGAAAATGTTTGATATTGTTATCAATATAAATTGAAACCGTCACGGCAACTTTAACAGTTTCTAAGAATAATTGTTCTGATACAATAGAATAAATTATATGGGTAATACAAAGTATATTTGAAATAACTTAATGCTAGCTAATATAAAAATGGTAATAATTTTGTTCAAATACTTACAAAACCCAAAGCTAGCTTATAGCTAGCTTATTAACCAAAGATTATAGAAAAACTTTAATAAAATAAAATTTGTTCAGCTGTAATTAATTCCAGTATAATATTTGATTCAACAATTCTTAATGTTTTATGATTCTTGCTATATTAATTTTTGTCGATTTAAAAAAATTTCATATAAGATAAAATGATATTTTACACGTGTAAAACAGAAAAAGGACTTTGTTTTTTTATGGACCATGAACCATTAGCGGAGTTAACACCATCTTTTTCGATATTTAACTCATATGTTATAGAACTAAATTTCTATTATTATGTCAAATATATTATTGAGTATGTTTAAAAATTTTTGTTGGTTTTTTTTTGTTAAATAATATAATTAAACACTTTTAAATATAAATTTAATATAAACTAAAATATAAAATTATAAACAGTTTTTTATATGTATTTAATATTAATAGATTAAAGTTTATAAAATTATAATTATATAAAATTTAAATATACGACTAGTATACTAAACTAAAATACTTTTTTGTGAGTTTTCTTTTTTTTTTATTATTTAGTATAAATTTTGAGTAAATTTCCTCAACAATTTATGTACTTCATTATGTCAAAAAAGAACACGGTGAGATTGTTGTCTTTACAAGACGTACAAATAATGTTTATGCATAAATATATTATTTATTAAAAGCATATACTTACTTATAGTAAAATTCATTCAGTATTTGAATAATCATACTTATAAATCATAATACAGACAATACAATGAAAATTTTATTTCACATTTTCAGTATTAGTATTTTTACTGTAATAATTATTAAAATTTTAATTAAGTGATATTATCTGATCAAATCTTTACATATAAAAATTTTATATGCAAGGATTTTATTAAAATTTGATTAAAATCTTAAATTAAAAAAAAATCTTAATTTTTATAGATAGTTTACATAAATGCTAATGTAAATTACGACAAAAAATTTTTCACGCAAAATTCTGATAATCCGTTGAGAGAAGAATACAGAAATTGCACTATGAAAGGTAAATCCAATGATACTAGATTTTTATCTATTAAAAATTAAACCTTTAGAAGTGCAACACACTCAGATTATATTTAAAAATATTATCATTCTAAAAAAAAATCTTATCACTACATGTAATTTACATTTTTAAATAAAAATATTATTGTAATGTTTTATTGCTCTTATTATTAATGTTATTAATTCTGCATATTATATCCTTAAAAAATAATCAAGTTAAAACAGAATCAGAGCAAAAAGAAATGTTTTTTATTCCGCATACTGCAAATATAAATAAAAAATCTTATTAAATAACAAATGACTTTTCATTTTCATCAGATAAATTTTTTATGTATAATAATATATGTAAATTGCAGCAAACAAAATAGCCAACTATCTTGGACGTGCGATTGCCATACTAAAATGCATAAAGATATATTATATCAAGAGATTTATTGAAATTATCAATCCTACAAGAAGTTAATAAATATTAAATAAAAGTGTGTTCTTGATAATCTTGTTAATAAACTAGAAACTAAGTATGATATTTATTGATTTTCTGTAATATGACTGTAGTTTTTATTTTATGAAACAAATATAATTTTTTTCTGCTAAAAAAACTAGACTACTAATTTGTTCAAAGAAAACAAAAACTAAACTTTTGTTTTAATTATTTAAAATACATATTATGGTGGGTGAACCTTGTTGATAATAATATTTTTTTATTATTAAAGTAATAAATACCATTTGACAAGAAATAATAATTGTGAAAAAATAATCCATTACTGTT
>JAPYZA010001813.1:0-19385 GCA_030522685.1 Eupelmus azureus
CGAAAAGAACAAAAAAAAAAAGAGGCCGACGATATTGGGCTGGCACCGGTAACGTTTACTGGAGCATAAAAAGTCTCGCGGTCTTTAGGTATAACGACTTTTGCGCGCGCGTAGGCCGCGCAGCGTAGGCGTCTATCTTCCTTTTTCGGCGAGGAGGATACAAAAACGGAGCTGAAAGGTGCGCCTGGTATAACGTAAGAAGCTCGGGCGGTATTACAGCCACCGGCGGCTCGCTGTTAGTTGGGCTTGCAGCGCTGCCGCTGTGTATATGTATACGTGCACGTGTATTACAAGAGAGGGGCGCGAGGGCGGACGGGCAGAGTTGGCGCTGTGTATACACGGGGGCGACAAATTGCAGCAGTTTGGGCGACGCGCGAATATTGCAATTAGTTCGCGGATATTAACGACGCGATTAATTTAGATCGATGCCCCCGACACTCTGGCTCCGCGCGCGCCTTATTACGTTCTCGCGCGTTCGCTAATGGAATTTCTTACGTCAGCGTCAGAGGGCTCCTCGAGCGAGGGAGGAGATGGAGAGAGCGAGAGCTCGTTTGCATTTCGTCTCTGGCGTAGCTCTTTCTCTCTCTCTCTCGTCTTTTATCTTTTCAACTTTTTTACGTCGCCCCTCGATCGCTCTCTAATAAAACTTGATTCTTTAAACAGTCGAACGGACGCCGCGCACTTTCAACGTTTTTCGCGCTGTGTTTTTTTATTTTACTTTGGCTCACTTTGTAAAAATAAATTGTCCCCCGACCCTTTTTTTTTACTGCAGCCGAACTTTGCGCTCCGGTATCACGGCCAAAATCTTAATGCCTCTTTTATTACAATTTCAAATGTGCACTTTAGTATTCGAGCGCAAAGAAGAACTTTTTTACATAACACTTTACCGCTTGGCGGGCTCTGCCTTTCTCTCTCTCTCCTCGCATCGCTCCTCCCCCGCGTCCATCGGGACTGCGAAAATTTCATCCTTTTTTTCCCTTTCGGCCAGACATTTTTAATTTTCGCCCTTCCTCGCACCACCGCGGCGCGAGAAAATGCGAGAGAGCGCGCTTATAAGCCGACCGTATATAGTCCCCGCGGCGACGCATAACCGGGCGCGCTTGTCGCGCCCTGAAAAAGCGCGCCGGTAAGCGCCGTGCTAGTGACGATTATATTTTTACGGCCGCGCGCCCCGGCGAACGCGCCACCATAGAACACACGTGACGGGAGTACGTTATACTACCCTCTATATACCTGCCTGGCTCTCTTGCGCTTCGCTCCCGGTATATATTTCTTTCGTTTCCTCTCTCTCACTCTCTTTTCGCTCGGCGCCGCCGCGATTCGAATTAATTTCACGTACGCATAGGCATGAGGCCGCAGAGCCGCCGATAATAAAAATTCATCCTCTCGTTAAGCGCACGCACGGCCCGGCGACAACATCTGTCCGCGGGGCGTTTCGCAAAATTCGCCCGATCCTATTTATTATTTCTCTGCGCTTTCGCGCGCTCTGTGTACTTGATCTCCGAACTCTCGTTACGACGCTGTTTGAATATAAAAACGAAATAAAGCTCGACAGTCGAAATGGCTAAAACGCAAGCGTCGAGTGCGTAAAATCGAAAAGGTCTATGATTCAGATGAGCCGCGATGGGGCTTTTACCGGGGGTATTAAAGAGCTTCGACCGCCGTCCGTTTTGCGTGAAAAATAAAAAAAAATGTATAATAGCGGAGCTTTCAGAGGCAGCTGCTAGTTTTTTTTTCAAAAGCGGTGCGCGAGGAAAAGAGAGAAACACAAGCGTTGTAACAGGGCGCTGAGGGCGAGAGGAAAAGAATGAAATGGCCAATGAATATCGCGAGGCTCATAAACAGGCGTATCCGATAAAGAATTGCAACTGTTGTAGCCAAAGAGCTTGGGCCGAGGTCAGCTATCGGTATACGGGGCTAACAATCGGCCGCCCAAGGCCGGATATTTCAAGTTTCGAATTGCTCTCGTAAATCTCGGCTCTTATACGACTGGATCATTAACTGTCTAAAATCCGAGCCGGCATAAATCAAGCAATCGCGTCAAAAGTCTTTGGCGTGTAAAGGGCATCGACTGACGCTGCACACACACACACACACACACACGCGCGAGGCCCATTCTCATGCGATTTTCACCTCGCGCGTGATTTTCCAATAATCTCCGCTGTCGAGCGTAACGGGCGTTCTCGCGGGCTCGCTATACATACCTAGCAAAGACGATCATCGGCAAACCCTGAAAAATCGAAACGCTTACTCTCCGTCGCGCTGCCGATAAACTTTTTCGCGATAAACTCGCTTTCTTTCTCCCTCCCAGGCTCGTTGCCTCTCCCTCTGGCGAAACGCTTCCTTAATGCCGAGATATTGCTCGGAGCGTGCGCTTGCGAAGTTATCGCTCGGAGGAAATAAAAGCGAGCGCGCGTGCCACTTGGCTTCCGCGGCCCCCTTTTCTTTATATTTTCTTTATGGAAGCCGCGAGAGCGACGGCCGTTTCTGAGAGATGCAATTCTCCGTCGTGACGTGCGCGCTGGAAGGAGGGAAGGGAAACGAAGAGAACGAGCGCGACTCCATATGAGCTTCCGTGAGCGCTGGACAAACGTACGGAGCAGCCAAGCCGGTAGTCTCTCTCGCGACGCTTGCTGCAAAAAAAAGGGCAAAATGAAATCAATAATTCCTGGCACGTCGCGGAAGATTCCGTCGGGCTCTTTCTGTAATTACCTGTCCGATACAAAATCAATGCCGTCGTCGTCGCGCGCTCGCGACGTCGCAGTAATAGTAGTCTGTCTCTGGAGAGGGAGAGAGGAAGAGAGAGTTAGCTGGGAAAACGTGTGTGTATATGTACACAGTAGCGCACGAGCGCACGTCGACGAGCTGCCGCTACTGCCGCCGCGCTCTCTCACGCTTTGCTGCACCGCTACACGTGAAAACTCGATTCTATTAAGGCGGCGCGTCTCCCAGGCAGCAGCGAGGCTTCTCTCCGTGTATTAAGTGTACACGAAATTCGCCCGCCGCCGCCGGCGCCAGAAGGAGAGAGAGAGAGAGAAAGCTCGAATAACAGTAACTGCAATCCGACGATAAATGCACGACATGACTTGCAGTTAATGAAGCCGCCTTGTTTTAATAAAATGCATGTCATCCGTTAATTAATTTCGAATGGCGCGCGAGAGGGAGAATGACTTGTAACATTTAGACGAGCGTGTATATATGTAGTTCTCAAAGCTCGTCGCGGAATATGCGTCCTATTTGATAATTACCCCGTTGCGCGCACCTTGGCCCAAGTTGTAAACTATGTTGGAAATGTTCACGTCTGACCGTATCCGGATCGTAACTACTCGCTATCTTTGTCGTGTGATTTGTCGGCGAATTTGCTGTAAGTTACACACTGTAACTAGTATTTTGAAGATTCCTAAGAGCAAAGCATATTACG
This sequence comes from Eupelmus azureus, assembly GCA_030522685.1. Classification (NCBI taxonomy): domain Eukaryota; kingdom Metazoa; phylum Arthropoda; class Insecta; order Hymenoptera; family Eupelmidae; genus Eupelmus; species Eupelmus azureus. Next base: position 3,422 of record JAPYZA010001813.1, read on the forward strand.
AAAACTACGTAAATTAAATGGAATTGACACGTGTCGCAATATACTATTATATAATCCAATTAGACCTATACATGCCCTCTATCTCGAAAACGACGTTCTAAAATTTCTCATCGTCAAACGGCAATTTTACATTTGCAGTAAAAGGGGCAAACTAACGTCACGATCTCGCAAAGATTAGTTCTGCTAGTTTATCGTCGTAAAAGTATCATATTTAACGGGATGTTTATACCGTCCGGGTCAGCAGTTGATCCGCTCGAAAAGAGCTCCGCGTCTCTCACCCTGTTTCTCCCGCTCGCACAACTGGATTCGCGCGATTTTTTACGAGCAATAAACAAGCTGGAGCGACGGTCCACGAGACGTACGAATCCTTTTTCGATTAAGATGTCCCTTACTCTTTGCGGCGACTGCCGTTCGCGGCTCACACACACGCGCACACACACACACTGAGAGCCAGCGGCGCCCGTGGATGGGAAATGTTTCCACGGTCATATAAGTGCGATGAGTTATCGTTTCCAGCTTTGTTTGGCGTAACATAGTTTCACCGCGGGTTGCCATGGCGGCACTATAGCGCGCAGCGCGCCTCCATATACACACGCTGCATACCTATACATACATCCTCGTATATCACTGGTCGCGCGCACACCGCAACGCACTGCAGTCGTTTCTCTCTTGCCCTGAGCGTGTAAGCTCGCGCGTATATGCGTGCAGGAGGAGCGTACGGGAGAGGATCGACGGATTCCAATTGTAGAGAATCCCAGCGTCTCTATCTCAAAACGACCTGCTCCGTGTTATTTCGCGCCGAGCGAGAGGAAGGGTATAGAAGGTAAGCGAACCGGCTAGCTCGGCGTTGTTCGTCGCGGGTACGGCTCGGCCTGTCCGACAGAGTGTGTCTGCTCTCTCTCTCTGAGGGCCCTGAACTTTGACAATGTCCTAATCTCTCTCGAGCGGCGCGCGCGCACGGCTCATTGTTATTTCGGGACCCTTTGACGATTGAACGTTGCTCTGTAGGTTCTTTGAATTTTTTTGGTTATACGCGTTATACAATGGAATGGATTCAAGATGAAACTACTTCCGTGAATGGATACACGGGAATTTCTCTGGATATGCATTAAGCGCTCCCGTAAATTGTTTGAATAGAACCGTGAATAATTTACTTGATTTGCCATGAATAGATAATTGGTTTTCATTCGATATTATTATTCTATGATGATGAAAGTAGATGTTGCTGGTAATGAATGTTTTACTGGTAAATATTTGTTTTTAATGGTTATTGCTTTATTTTACTTTGAAAATATTGCATGCATAAATAATATAGTAACTTGCAGTAAATTTTTTTGTAAAAAGTTTTAAAAGTCAGTACAAAAATTATGAAAATTTAAACCGCCAATCAGTAATAGGTACTCGAAAAAATAAGTCAAGTCAAGCTTCGTGAATATAAATAAGTTTTTAAATCCGTAAATAAAGTTCCGTATTTATCTGAACTCTGAGAATAAACTTTCAGGAGAAAAAAAGCTCGAAGAGACATGAAAAAAATTTCAGATCCACGAGGACTCTCAAAGATATGATTAAGCGGAAGTTCATTAAGTTATGAAAAGTTTAATTAAACTTGGAAGCTCTGAAACAGCGCGGCTCGACGCGCGCTTAAAACATCCGCGTAGGCACGCATGCGCGTACGAAATTATTTGCGCTCTGCGAGACCAAATCCTCACGCGCCTGCCCATCGGCATGTCCCTTTGAAATTAAAATAACTTTCGAATTATTAATGGCTTGAAGGGTGAAAGGGTGGCGGAACTTTCCATTTAGCGATTCCATCATTCTGCGGGAGCGGGCCAGCTCTAAGCCACAAATACAACGCGGTTCGTGCGCGCTGCGCAAACTTGGCCTAGCTATAGCATTTATATAGCGGTAACAGCAGCAGCAGCAGCAGCAACAGCGGCAGTAGTAGCGGCGAGTTAATTACATCGTACGAGCTTCGACTATAAGCGATCGTTGAGCACGCTGGGTTTAATTAACGTCGAATTAATTTATACCGTCGATTATCAAATATCGGACGCAAGCATTGTGCCACAACTGCGGCTACGTATGCGCACTGCGCAGTGACGAGGTTCGTTCTAGAGATGCTCGACATCGGAGCTTATTGCTCGTGCGGCCCGGCCGCTGCGACCGCAAATTTGAAGAGAGAATCTCTTATAGCTCTCTCTCTTTCCCCCCCCCCCCCCCCCACCCTCTATCTCTCTTGCAGGCGTGTTATCTGTACCCATAAAAGCGCAGAGGACCGCGCACCCTATCTCCTTGCACTCGACCCTATCACGAGAGTTCCCTCTTGTTTTTTCTCTCTTTTTCTGCCTCTCATCCGTCACTGTCCCTCTATATATTTCTGGGTCGTTAAATATTTTTTATTGTCGCTGATAAATGCGGCCGAGGCCAAGACAAACAGCTACATGCACGCGATCCGAACGTCTCCCCACATGTCTGGCATTCCGTTTATATATGCGTAAGAGCATATGAGGTTAACGAACTTTGCTGCCAAAAAATAACGGGAGCAGCATGAAATCTTTTTTTTTTTTTTTTTTTTTTCATATGCTGATTTTTAGCCTATAAAGCAATATCTTCATGGAAATTTATACGGACAAAAGGGAATGTTTGATGAAGTCTTGATGAACTCAGCTTGTAACTACTTATACTAGCCTATCGCATGCTTTAAAAGAGAATTTTAATTTTTTTCAGTGGTTAAAAAAGTGACTTTTAATGAAAGATCCTTCGATGTTGTGAATAATAGAATCAGCTTTTTCAGATTTTTTTTATAGCATATCATAATGTTTGCTAAAAGCACCCTCGGTCACAAACATTTTTGTTATGAAACTTGCTGAAGCTTTTGCATCAATTTTAAATAAACTTTCCTAGCTTAATATTTGCTCTACTGCCAACAGTTTTAAAGTAATAACAGTAACATTATGTAGAGTTTAGTCGTATCATATGCAGATATACTGTAGTAGATTAAAAATTTTATTTAACAAACATCTAAGAAATTTAAAAAATGTCTAATAGAATTTCACAATTTACTTTGAATTATGACTAATTCAATACACCAAGAAAAGATTCATAATCCTAATTCAATATTTTTGTTGTATTAAGATACGAAAGGGCAAAAGGACCTTCTTGGATTAGGATATCATTCGAAGAGATATTGACTTAGGATAAAGTTTCTCGAGAACCCAGTATAATAAAGCCGTTCGTCCACCGACCGTTTATTTTACCGTGTATTTTAATCGATCAGCTAGCTTTCACTTTACCAAAGCACCCCAAAATTTCGATCACGCGTTCTAAATCAAAGGACAGAAAAAAAATGTAGACGCTGGAGAACGAATATTTGTTGTAGGTAAACACAGTATTGGTATCGCGCTTCCGCGCATCTCCTTATATATACGCTGTCGCGCGCAAGGCTTTATAGCCTTCAGACGAGAGAGAAAGCGAGAGAGAAAGAGGAAGAGAGAGAGTCTGTTATTAAACCTCGAGGACGCGCAGCGAAATAATCCTCTTCGCTTTCACGAGACAGCCGCGGGTTTTACTCCATCGCGAGCCGCGCGTCAAAGAGACTCGAGCGAGCACGAAAATTTCTCCGCGACTGGTGTGTGTATACGCGCGCCGCGATGAAATTGCAACACACTTGGCAATATTCGCCGCGGTAAACTGCGTCCGCTGCGGCAAGTTGCCATTTACCGTGAGGCTGCTTTGAGTGGAAAGCCAGAGGGGCTGAATGTAGGTAACTATCTCGCGGATGGCAGCGAGCGCAGGCCGTATTTGCTTATATAGCCTGCGCTGCCTGCAGCCGAGACGTTGATTTTTCATAAAGTATTACTGATAAAATTATATCTTTTTTTTTTATAATAAGCATTCGGATTTTTACTTCCTGGATTAATTAAAACTCGTGCGCTGGAACAAAGGATCGCGATAAAAACTTGGCACACTTCTTGCTCTCTTTTTTTTCATTCTTATTCTAGCACAAAAATATTTGTAATTAATGTTGTAACTATGAAAAGTAAAAAGTGACAAGTTCAAAACAAATGTATTGAGATCGATGGTAAATAAAAAAAATAATAAATTATCTTTAATGGGTCAAAAAAATTAAAAACTGATTCCTTTTAAATCCTTACATTTCGTAATTTAATGACTCTATTAAATTAATACTTGCAAAAATACTTTAAAGGATTATAGAAAGCTACTTGTGTAAAAAGTGTCAAATAAATCAATACCAGGTACAATCACTTTTAAAAAATGACGTTTTTTGATATAGTAACAAAACGAATACAGTAAGCTGTTCTAAAGTTTCTTGTTTAAAAAGATAAATAATTTAAAGGTTTTCTAAAAGCTTTATAAAAAATTTAATTTTCTACGCAATATATAAAAAACTAAATTCTAAAAACTGATCAATTGTTTGAAAATAAAACCGCAGTTTATAATCACCAAAATCGCTTTAAATAAATTTTTTTTTCTTTTTTAACTTCTCTATTAAAAAAAATGAAATAAATGAACTTTGTTAGATCAAACTCGGTCAAATAGGCTCGGTCATTTTAAAAAAATACTTTTTCCATTACTGCAAAGCTTTCTCTACGAGAACGCAAAAATAACTCTTTTCATTTCCATAAAAAATCAAAACGTACATTACATTCACGTCCAGCTAAATAAAGACCATCAACATACGAACTTTTGCAAATTTCTAAAAAAAGCTCATCTCGTAATATTAAATTACCAGACTGTCACTCGCGGCGTATTACAAGCTCTCTATAAACTCACGCATCTCCAGCCTGTGCCTTTGAACAGGACGATTGCTAAACAGAGCGCGAAAGTCATGTAACGCAAGCTGCAGTGCACGCGGTGTTATACCGATAGATTGCCTCTGTAAATCGCCGGTAAACCTCCCCCTCTCCCTCTGCAGTGCGTGCATACACAAGACCTAGCATAAGCAGGGCTACAAAGTTTCATCCAGCCACACTCGGCAGCTACGGCGCATCGATATTCGCCGGAAGCAACGTCGATTGCTCGCGCGCTGTCTGCGCTCTCGTACGGGTCCTGCTGGCTGTGTACTAATGCACGAGATTTCTGCTTCTCTCTCTCTCTCCCTCTTGCTGCAGGCGCCTCCATTCTATTCTCCGCATTCATGCGGCGGGTTTCCCAACAATACGACGATAATCAACTGCTCGGCAGCTTTAACGGATGGCACTCGCTCGCTAGCGCGCGCATATATTAATTATTGCGCTCGAACGATGCGCGCGCCCACATAAATCGCACAGCCGGGCGCGTGTACTGTGACGTCTCAGCAGGCTGGAACGCGCCTCTACCTGTGCCCAAACACAGAGGATGGCTTATCGCGCGGCTGTAACGACATAATTAGCCGGCGCGCGAGGAAGAATGCCACTTCGATGGCTTTTATCGCTCGCCGAGCCATTCTTTTTGCCCGCCGGCAAAAGGGATCGGAAATGCAATTTCGTCTCGTTAGCAAGTCTCGCTACATGGATAGAGAAAGGGAGAGGCAGAGAGCTCGTATAAAAGGGAGAAAGAGGGAGAAAAAGCGGGAAAAAGGATACGTCGTAAAGCTCGTAAAGCTCGCCGTCGCGCTATCAACTCGCTGAAACGACCTTACGGCCGCCGCTAAATTATTGATCGAGCGAAATAAAGCGCTTACTTAAGTATTGAAAAAGCGATCCCCGACGTCGTCTTACAAGCTCTGGCAGCTTTCGCTATTGAGCGCAGCGCGCGCAGAGGAAACAATGCGAATCGGTTTTATCGGACTCTCCGCAGGCCTTGCCGCGAGAAGGATGCGCGAATTTTCGCTCGCTCTGCCGCCACTGCAATCCCCCGGCTGCGGAATCCTCTCCCGTACATATCCGCGCACCGCACACAGCACCTACATCTGGATGAAAATTAATCGGCTTATCCCATTGGCTGGCTCTCTCGCTGAGTAGACCTATACCTACGGTCCCGTTCGCGGAATTCCCTCGGGAGGAGCTGCAGCCTGCGGGGTTATTCGCCTCGCTGAAATATGTTGGTCAGCTCGGGACTGCAGAGGGAAAAATGAAGATGGGAGGAGAAAGGGACGTAAATGCGGGGGGGGGGGCAAGATATTGTGCGATGCGTCTCGTGTGCGTCGACGTGGGTGTATGAATTAGCAGCGAGCGTTCAGAGATACAGGATAGGTGGCTGAGAGGCAAAAAATTTACAAGGAGGATTACACGCTTAATAGTTTCTTGCGCTCCGACTGTTTTGCGCGCAAGCAAGTAAGCGTCTACAAAGCGGCTTTGTATATTTTAAGGGCGAGCTTAACATACCGACTATTCGGGTAATAGATTTAACAGAGGAGAAAGATTGCCGAGAGCCTCGTTTTTAGCTAGTAGTTTCATTAACTTGGATTTTTTCATTGAGCGCAATGAATGAGCCCGAACTGCAAGAGAAAAATTTTGCGCTAAAGCCGTTGGGTTGGTTATTTATTGCTGAATCCTATGTTTAGAAGCTTTACAAGTGAAGCTATTTGTTGAACTTATCTCAGGAAATTTATTTGTCTTTGTATAGAGTCTACTTCAGCTAAGAATCTATGTTCTACAATTTTCGATGTATTTCGATTTTGTTAAAAAAAAAAATTATTTCATTGCATTTATCGAATTTTATGAACTTAAACTCGAAAGAAATGCATAAACTGAAAAATACATACATTTACGAAGCGAATAAAAGTTTCGCCTTTCGGAATGATGTAATATCTCGGGGACACGGTCACTGCCTCCGGGAGGCTGCGACTTTTCCTTCAAGAATAAAAATGAATGTTGTGCGCAGCGCAGAGAACAGATAGGGGACTAGCGAGAATCCCAATGCAATTCTCTGCAATGTAGTCAGGAAGCTCCATTCTTAGTCTCAATTTATAAGAATTCAGTCAATCATATGTATTACGCGCAATCGCATATCAGGCAATCCTCTTAAAACTGTAAGAGCTCTGAACTTCTTTCAATGTCAAGAACATTAAATTATTTTATTGAAATAATGTATAAGAAGTAAATTTTTTTGAAAGTTTAAAAGAAAATAATTATTATAAAAAATATGCATCGATGTCTCACCATACACGACTTTATCTATTTAACGCACTAAGGTGGGGCAGTTAATTACTGATTTAATAATTTTCTTTTTGAAATACCTTTCAAAATCTTGCGGTAAAAAATCCTCAATACGGAACTGTCACCCTCTGCCGACAAAATAAAAGAAAATAATGAAGAAACAATAAAATTACAGAAGTGGAAATGAAGAACGCGGACTTGCTGCAAGGGCGCGCGCCGAAATGACAGTGCTTCCTTCGGGAAGGTGTGTCGAGGGGGGTGGATGTGGGTGCGGGGTAGGAGCGGCGGGCGCGAGTTATATGTAACCGGAAGCAATTTAATACCTCAGCCCCGACGCAGCGTCCGGGGACGGTAGGCCGGGGCACGCTCTCTCGCTCGGATAAATGCGTTAGCTCGCGCGCGCGCGCGCGCCGCCGGAGTTGTTTCCTCGCTTCGAACGAGCTTCCTGTCGCGCCGCCGACGATTTTCCTAACAACGTTCGCGGTAATCTGATTTCCAAACGGCCTGGCAGAAATGATCGATACCCGCCCGCTGACTGTACGCTGCTGTCTCTCTTGCTCTCTTTCTCTCTCTCTCTCTTCTGCGACTAAACTCGTTAAGCCGCGAAACATTTTTCGTCGCTCGCCGGAATCTAACTTTACGTTCAGTGCATTTTCCATTACCGTTTTTCATATTTGGCGAAGCTTTGTTGCTTGAAAACAATGGATTTCTTTGAAAAGTTTTGTGAATTACGTTTTAAAGACTTTTTGGAGTATTATCTGTAAAAAAACGTTATTGCACATTCAACCAAATATCAGGATTTTAAGAGAATAAAATACATTACATTTATATTGTTAAATATGAAATAAAATTTTTAGCAAAGGTTTTCAATGAAATAGCTCGGACTTAAATAACTTTTCTTAATTTGATTTTTTGTAAAATTTTTTCCATAGACTTTTATTAATCCTATTTCATGCAACTCCAACTAATCACATATCTACTAAAAAGCCTATAGCGCACAAAAAATCATACAAAAAAATAGATTTCCCAATTTTCCCGCAATGAAAAAACAAAGATCTTCTCAAAGACAATACGAAAAAAACATCGCTACTAAAAAGTCTAAAACTTTCGGTCCTCCACTGCACAGTAATATCCCACTCAGCTCTCTCTCGGCAATTGCGGCGGGGATCAAAGCTCGCATTCTCTATCCCTCTGTACTTTTAGCTCGCGGCTAGCCGAGCCAGACTGCATATACACGTGCTGCAGAAGCGAGGCCCAGAGTCTAAATTACCATAAAAATTAAACGCCATTCGCGAAACGGCCGAGGCGTGTACTACTCGCTTGCGAGAGAAAGAGAGAAAGTAGGGCCGCAGGCCGTGCCGTATAACCAACAGGACTTAATTATTGCATCGTATGTACGCTGTGAAATCGTCTGGAAATCTCTAGCGCCGCGCCGTTACAACCTTCGCTCTACAATACTTCACGCGAGTGCTACTGCCGCGGGTATAGCGCAAGGGGAAACGGCGCAAGGGGTAGGGACCCCCGAGCTATCGTTAAAGCGGCGCGCAGCCTCGGCGAATAACTGAATCTCTCTTTTTCTCTCTCGTTTTCATTGTTGATGCACATTTTTATTTCGCTTTATTTTCTCCGCCGTTTTCTCTTTTATCTTTTTTCACATCTCTCGTTCTCTTATTTTTTTTCCGCGCGAACGTTCGAGCTCACCTAGATTTGCATCCCGGCGAATCTTTCTCGGTTCGTGAATCGAGAAAAATATTCGGTAAAACGCGGACTGGATTGCTACCTCTAAATTAGCGTATTCGTTGAAATTATGGATCAGCACAAGCGAGATAAAGGAGTCCAGTGTATGAACACAGCGCGACCAGCTCCACTGGATGCTACAAACAGACCCGAGGCAAATCGTGAAAAATTTATTCCTCTAAATCTGTGTGTGATAAGATTGCACCGGCACATATTGTAGCTTTCGCGTCTACCTTTATGCCCGCAAAAAAAGGAATAAATCTGGCCTACAGAAAATACTGTATGATTAATAACGCTCGAGATCGTGCGTAAGAAAAAACAATCTATGCGCGAGGGCAAGCAGAAGTGCGATTGAATATTTATTAAGGAGGGTGCCGGAAGGGGAGAAAAATCTCGAGGCATTTGGCAAAACCGTCATTTATCAGCGACCTTTTAGAAAATTTAGAACCGACGCGGAGGTACAATTACGCAGGCGATTCTTTACGCCCGGTGCCGTTTCCCTGAAATTTTCATTAAATGTCGGCGCCAAAAATAGAGTAAGTAAAGCTGTATTTGATTTTACGCCCGCGACTTTATTCCGCGCGTCCCGAGCCAGAGGACGCCGCTCCATAATTTATCGGATAATCTGTAAATACAGCCGCGTTTGTAAATTTGAAACGACGCGCGCGGGGCCGAAGCTTTTAAATGCGAGAGCGCTAGCTAGATAAAAAAAAGTGATCTCGATTAAAGTGCGCTTGGGCTGAAAAAAAAGCCCGTCGCTGCCCAGCGGTCCGTTCAGCTTATTTAACTCGACCTTTCCCATCAATATTCAGTACACTTTGATTTCTCGCGCAGCGCCGAGCACTCTATAAATTGATCATTAACCCCTCCCCGAGTAAATATTTAGAGAGACCACAATGCGAAGCGGCTCGGCTGTGTGCACGCACTCGATTGCAATTCCTCGCTCTCGGCTCTCCTGCCATATATCCAGCCTCGGATGAAAATGTTGCAGCGTTCCCGGGGCAAAGTCCCAGTCCTCGGGTAAACACTTGGTCTCATCTTCTTGCCCGTGTGCTGCCCCGGGCAAGCTTATATTTGGGCTGGACACGGGAAACGAGTCGGAGAAAGGGGGCCAGAGGGACAAAGAGAGAGGGCATTGTATACAATTGACACGGCGCTGCGTCGGCCCTACCGGATCAAGCTGGACGCCGGACGAGAGAGCTTTATTGACCGTTACGAATCACACGCGTATATGCGCGCTCCAAAGGAGAGTAGTGGATTCGCTGATGCCTGCTGTTCCGTTACACGTGTAAATTCTCGGAATATCAGATGAATATTCTGTATATACATAAGCGACAGCGAGAGCCGGAGCGGAGTTAGCTATTCAAATTAGACAGCTTTGTATGCACGATTTTAGAAATATAACTTTTTACGGGATCGAGTGCACATAGGGCGAGGCTACGCCGCCGTGCATAGGAATTCGCGAATTTGAAGCGCTTATTTAATATCTGCTGGTATGCTCGGCACGCGGATCGTCATATCTATGTGATCTCCGCGCGCCTTGGCGCATATCGGCCTGCAACTTCAGGCGAGTTTCTTTTAAATTAGAGCTCGTATGAATAATTCCATCGAGGCTATTTAAACACGGCTGTTATCGCTAAAAGCTTATCGATGAGTCTTTATTATCGGCGGCGCAAAGGGTTCTGTAGCGTTTGCAGATAAGAGGATCAAGGACGTCTGGATCACAATGAAAACAACGTCGGATAATGGAAATTTTTATACCTCTGACTCTCCCTCTTCTCGTTTCGCCGTCTTTTCGTCATTTCCCCAGGCCCTTCTCCTCCGGAAACTTATTTAAATCAACGAATTTTTCCATTCCCCGTCTCGGAATCGCATCCTTCTTTGGCTTTATCTCGCGACAAACGCAAGAGCAGAGCCGAAAAGGAAGGAGCGAGCTAGCCGGTCGCTGTTACCGACTGCGCTTTGTTCGAGACGTCATGAAACAATGAAAGGTTCATTGTTTCTCCAGCATCCTCACGGAGAAAGAGAGGAAGGGGGCGAGTCAAAGGGAAACTCGCTCGGCGGCGTTGTAAGCAACGAGTGCGCGGCCAATTCCGCCGCGGCGCCCGCTTCGTTTTAACGAAATGTTTTAATGAATCCGGAAGCCACTGCGCGCAACTTCGTGCTACTCGTGTATTTACGCGCGCGCATCCTTTTCTCTCCAATTTTTTTCTCCGTATTCTCCGGCTCCGCGAAGCCGTTTCCTCGCGCTGAGAGCGAATTAATTGGCCATGAAGTCCTTTTTTGTCATCGTCTTTTCTCCTCGTGCCGCGCTGGCTATATACGTATATAATCCCGGCGCCGCGCCGTTGACTCGAGAAAAATTTCCTTGGTCTTATCGTGTTAATGCGCCTCTAATTAGACTTTGAGATTCCCTCCTGCCCGGCCTTCTTAGGCGTATGAAATGCCAATGAACGTTATCAGTTCGCTGCGCTTTGTTTCGCTGATTTATTGCGGTAATTATTTTCAGCGCGAGTCTTGTACTTATCTGACGCCTATTCTATTTTGCAAGGTCTATTCTGTTTTTGCGACCGACAGAGATATTATATGAAAAAATAATAAATTACTTCTATTAATATTTACATTCATTGTCCTTTTCGTTATATGAAAGAAAAAACTTTGAGACTCGCTGATATTTTTGGAATCTGGGTTTTTGATGAGTTCTTGATTCATAAAATCTAGTTTACGTATTGATTATGAAACACGGTGAATATGCAATTTATTTTTTAATTGAATAATTATAAAAGATGATTGTTTGATAAACTTTTTAATAAACTAACAAATTAAAATTTGTTCTTCGTAGTCGATTACTAAATTTTTTTATTAAAAAACTGATGGCTAAATGTGTAATAAAATTATGTACATATTCATCAATGTAATTTGCTTGATTATTTTAAATAATACATTTTACATAATAATTTTAATAATAAAATTAAAATTTCTTGATGAAAGTATAAGGCTAATACAGTTATCAGCGTTTGTAATCAGGTTTAAAAGGAAAGAAGTGAGTGAACTTGCATTTTACAAGATATAATCTCTCTCTATTATAGTTTAATTAAATTTCAAAGTTATAAATTCTTAGAATTATATTTCAAAATTTTTATTGAAATCCAATAGTTAAACCGAAGAATATAAGTTTCAACTTAACAACTTCAAACAAATCAGGTACTGAAACTTCGATGACAAGAATAAAAAAGTACTTTGCAGATTTTAACTCTAACAACATTAGCCGAAGCAAACTTGATTATTTAAACAAAGTTCCAGCCAGAATTTCTAAAAACTTTAAATTAAAAATGAAAAGCGGTTCGTTAAAACTTTATTTTTTATTAATCAAAGCACTATTTGGATTGACGGCCAATACTTAAAAAAAAAAAAAAAAACTACTAGCAAAGCGTCGGTGCCGCCGACAGCGAAATACGCAAACAAATAGTCGAAAAGCCGAGCGCCAGAGCGGCCTTTTAAAAGCATCAAAAATGGTCTGCTTGCGACAACTGCCGCTAATGGCGATTTGCCTAAAGGTCGATGGGGGCCGAAAAAAAATTCGAAATTTGAGCGCGCTCGCATCCTCCAGCCAACGCTCGCTTCGCGGGTTAAAAAAAGAATTCTGTCGGAATTAGCCGCGCGCGTGTTCGCTGTGGCAGAATAGTCCGGCCACGAGTATATACGCGCGCTAGTCTCACATTTTTCAGACGCTGTCAAACGCAATGCGTCGCCTCCCACGCGCGAGTACGAAAAAAATTGCATTCCACGGTCTCGCTCGAAGAGAACGAATCAACGGCCGCGCGCTCGCGCTCGCATAAAGCGACTGATCACTTTGTCCCGTGTAGGTGCGCGTCGCGCGAGCCCAGCTTCATTGTATGAAAATCGCTCCCTGATGCGCGGCCTGTACCCCTTTTGCCTCGCTCCTCCAACATTTAGTAGCGCGGATTTCGCGCGCTCCCGTCTCGCTTTTTTGTCGGCCCCCCTATTCTTCTCTTTCGTATTTTCGCACTCTCGCGCGCGGGCCGTAGTGCTTTTTTTCCTCGGCTTTCAAGCGCGATTCGCAAATCCCATCGGCCACTCTTCGGCATCGATAATACAGAGCCGGCAGCATTTTTTTCCCCGTACGCGAGAGAGCGCGCGTATCTGTCAACTCTAGTGCCGCCCGTCGGCTTCGATATCGCCGGGCGCGGGCTGCGCGAGCTGCATTGTGCTCCGATTTCATTTGTCTCAACGGCTTTTAAGGGGTGAAATGTGTGCGCGAGCGTAAAAAACAGAGCGAGCGCTGGAGCGAAGCCGCGAGGAATACGAGCTGCCGCGCGCGCGCGCGCGAAAGGTGCGCCAGGCAGCCGGAATATGCATGCAGGCCAGAGCGTAGAGTAAAGAGGAGCTGATTAAATTGCGCGCCTCATCCAGCAGGAGGCAAGAGTGAGAGAGGACCAATAGTGTAAATTATCAATATTACGATACGCGCCGATATATCCATAAATTTAGCGTAGGACGCCGCGCTCGCTTTGCAGAGCGCCGCGCCGTCGTCGGTGCGCAATGAGGTAACGGTGTTACGCGAATATGCGGCAATATATATGCGCGCGGATCGCAAATTGAATGCCGTTCTTAATTAAATTGAAATCCCTACTCCGTGTGACCTAAAACAGGGAGGAGCTCTTTCCCTCTCTCTCTCTCGGAGCTCGGAGCTCGGCGCCCCTTCGTGCGCTACACGCCGCTGCCATGTTGCCGAGCGCTACATTGCTAGAGCGAAGATGAATTTAAATCGAATAAGACGCTAACCGGAGCTGCCGGGAGAGATAAGATTTTACCGCGAGGAATTCATCGGCGATTCGTATAGGTATTCCGTAGCCGAGGATTTCTCCAAGTTTACGATCGACGGGGATAGTCTTTTTTCTTGTTTACCGTTTACTTGGAGGCTCCGTTAATAAGTAATCGATCCGTGGGGGTAGAAGACGGGAGAATCTCGCGAAGAAAGCGTCTCTCTCGCGAGCTTCAAAATTAAAACACCTGGTGTATTTAGGTCGAGGCGAGGCGGAAACGAACTCGGCTACGCGTTTTATGGAATTTTTCTCGCGTATCGTCGAGGCCGTAGCCTTTTTTTTCCTCCCAGCAGCCGGAGCGCACGATAAAAGTTTACGCTCTTTCGAACTACCCGCTTAACTGTTTGTTTCCCCGGGTAGCCTCTCTTTCTCTCCTTTGCCGCTCTCCCCCAGGCACCCCCCCCCCCCACTCGCTCCTTCTGCCTTTCTTTATTCTCTCTGTCTTGCCTCTTACCGCTTTACAACATTTTACCTTAGTACCAAACTATACTGCCTTTTCCGGCGATAAGGGAAAACGACGCCTCTTTTTCTTATTCTTATTCCTTCCATTTCTTTCTTTTTCTTTCCGCGAATTGTGAGAAGTTCCTCAGTCCAATATGGCCAGAGACCCGGAGAATAAAGTAAATTTTTCATTGCGCTCCCCTCCCCCCGCCCCCCCCCCCTCTTTATACACTCTGAAATGTGTACTCGAGCCTTTCGCTCTGGCTTTTCCACCATGTAAAGCGTCCGCTTTACAATCCTTACAGCGCGCGCGCACACACACACACAAATGATTATTTCAATCGCGAGCGCAATTTATTTCCGCGCGGAAAAGCAGCAGAACAAAGCGGAATATATATTCAATCCGACCCTTTTCAAAGAGTAAAATTTCGAAACTATCATCGGAGCGGAATTCCCTCGGGCTCTCGTTGCTCTCTCCCTTTCCGGCTCGCTCTCTCTTCCTCCTCTCTCGCTTAACGATGAGAAGTTATCCTTATATACGATTTATGAAAAGCGCGGAGCGGCGCGCCGGCCAAAGCGCGCAATAAATCTTAATCCCTCAAATTTGCATTTGATTAAAAAGAAGCGCATGGGATTCCGAGCATTTTTCTTGAGCCCCAGCGCGAGCGAGCGTTTATTTCTGCGCCCGAAAGATAAACGCCTTGGATTTCCGCGTATCAATCATGTCGACAGCGCGCGGTGCAGCCTTTATCTCGCGAGCTGCAGCAGCAGCAGCAGCACAACAACGTACACGCAGCGCGGAGGCAAAAGCCCGAACACTGCCGCCTCGCACACTGCGAAGATGGTGGCGGCCTAAACGAGATGGGCTTAGCCTTTACACGGCGAGCTTATTTTACGATGTCGATGGCCAGATATAGCCTTCGTCTTTATGTCGGCGCACGTCTATATACCTGTGCGCGGCGGACAAACTCGACTCGCCGTGCTCGAAGCTGTAAAACTCCTGGGGGGCGACGAGATCGTCGACACTTTCGAGCTGGTCTCGAACTCATGCTATTCTTCTCGGGGCCGCCCGCTCGCCCCTCATCCCATGGCGACTTCGATCTTTTCTCCATTCAAGTGCGCTATTCAGCTATTCGCCGGTTTATTAATCCCTCCTTTGCCTCTCTTTTCTGTTGCACTAGATTATTTATCTATTGTATGCGCTAATTTTTGTATATTTTTTCTTCTTGTAATTGCTGACCTTGAGTCTGTTGTCAATAAATTATATCAATCAATCAAATCAATCTCGGTGTTGCTTCGTTTAATGGAATCGCTAAGAAGATATACCAGGGAAATATTACTTCAAGTTGCTTTCGAAATTCTCGCAGAAATTTCTTGAACTAAATTATTGCTCTTGCAGTCGTTATGAGACTTGCATTTTGGCAATAAGATTTTTAAATTTAAAACGTTTACAAGATACGCTTTTGAAGATACTTAAATTGAAAAATCTGAAAATCTAATCTTAAAATTCATATATATTAAAAGCTAGTAAATGTAACTTTTTAAAAATACGGGAAAACTTTTTCTCTGCCAAGACCAGATTTTTTCTCAAGCCCAAGCAAACCGTTGCCATTGATTTTTTAAGCTTAATGCATCTCCCACTGTTTCCTGTAGGCATTAAGCTCATGGCTTAATTCTGTTTCGACCATTGGACGCTAAATACCATTCGATAAACGTACGTTTGTTTTGTAATTTTTTGCGGCAGCCTTTCTCTGTCTCTATCTTTCTCAATCCCCGTTTGAATAAGTCCTTAATTATTATAGAACCTTAATCCGGCTTGGCGCATGTACGTCGGATTTA
>JAPYZA010001814.1:0-33030 GCA_030522685.1 Eupelmus azureus
TGTACGAAAGAAAATATAAAAATAAATAATTCTTTATTTATGTTGAACCTTTTGTATCAAACTATCATCTACTTTTAAAAACTTAATTTTATTTTATATTTATAATTCTAATAAACATATAGACATTAAATTTAAAAAGTAATTGTATCTTTTAATTATTGAAAATATATTTCAGTAAATAGTTGATCACTTAAGGCGACTTCGGAGGTTTCATTAGATTTTATTTCGTAGTTTACAAACTACGCGTTTAATTTACGCAATTCTTTGGATATTTAAGTTTTCCACTATTCTGCTGGCTTGAAAGAATAGTGGAAGATTGAAAAATTCTAAAAATTTTGCAAAATAAAGACGTAGTTTGTAAACTACGAGATTATATCTATCCTTACCTCCGCAGTCACCTTAAACGTTACTATAATTTTAAAAGCGTTAACATCAAGAAAAAAATTTATTATTTTTATTGTATTTCACATAAATAAAAATAATAATTGCAATAGTATTTCAATTATTAAAATTTGAAGAATTTTGCATTTAACAGATTTAATTACTAATACTTACTTAAAATTCTTCTATAATTTTTATCTAATTAATTAAAAATCTTTATTATCGACAGTACTCATAATTAAAAAATGAAAACTACTAAAAAATTATATGACTATTTATAAAATATGATATTGCTTTTAAGAAAATGCTATGAAATAGAGAATAAATATGATTTTTACTTTAATATTTTTGCATTGATTGTTTACTGGTAAAAGATACCCTTTAATTTATGTACTGTAGGTATTAACTCAACAATGGGTAATACATATTCTCTGCCGATAATGTAGGAACCATTTATTTCATATGATATCAGACATTTACTTCCAGTCACTTACCATGCTTTATTATCAATAACTACAGTTACTAGCAATACTGTGCTCAGAACTTCCGCTAGATGTCACTCAAATACAGCTCCTTCAAGGATACTTTTTTTTTATTATTTATCAATAAACAGTCTCCATTTCATTTGTATTTAGTTTTCTCCACTGTACTTTAAATATCTTACAGATAATTTTTTCAAATAAAAAATATCATTAACATTAAAATAATTTAGGGCTTAATCTACGTTTTACTAGACTAACCACAGTTATTGACGTAATTTTGGATTAATTAAACGTTAATTAAGCGTAACTAGTCAAAATTTCACTTAGGAGCCCCAAAAATCACAGTTATTTATTTGTTCAGTAAAAAGACGCCTCAAAAAAGTAAACTTTGTAGTACTGTAAAACTCTTTGAGTGAAATAATTTCACTCTAAGAAAGAGTAACGAAAACTCACTCTAATTCGAGTGAATTTTTCACTCAAAATAGAGTGAATACTTAATTCACTCGTTACCAGAATGAATCTTCAATTCATATTCGAAAAACTTATAACTTAAAAACGATACATTCTCGATAGGACTGCACCGTAAAAAACTGAAAGACTTTGCTAGTCGTATAAGTAACACCGATTTCCTTGCACCTCATACCTAGCGAAGCTTATGGACATGTAATAGACTATAAAATTTAACACTGTACACCACTTGCAATTAATAGTACTTAATATATTTTTGTACACTTAGCATCTTAGGATGCTAAAAAACAAACAAGTACAACTACTTATTTCAGTTTTTTGGATCAAAAGATAGATAATTTAAAATTTCTTCAAAGGCATATGTATTCGGACATGCACGTGTATAAATAACACTATGTATTGAGATTAGTGATCATCATTAAGCGGTACCAATTTCATTTTTTATAAACTTTTCGAAAATAAAAGATATTTAAGTTTTAAAGTAATACAAATGTTTCGCTGTTAAAATATAAGTTCAACGTAGTTAATTTAACATTAGATCGAACATATAGGTACTCTAATCTTTAAAAAAAATTCGTTGTTAATTTGAAAGAAAACTATAGCGATAGTTATGCACTTTTCTCCGCTGAACATTAATAGTGCAATGTATAAAATACAAAAATGCAATAAAATCTGTTGAATCACCTGCTTAGAGCAAGTGTAGAATATTTGTTGGCGTTTTCTTCGTGACAGATACAAATCTTCCAAATTGATAAAATAGAGTATTTTACGAACACAAGGATTTTTTATGTTCATAGTTGCTAAACAGGTACTAGTTAAACTCACTTTCATTAATACATGTACATTGACCTTATATATACATACACAGGTACATACATATATGTATGTGTGTGCGGGTATACTATACAGCTTGCTCTCGCTTTCTCTACTGCTGCTTCTGTTACAGAACGCTAGCTTGCTAATCCTGATTCAAATGACAGCGTACGGGGAAGCCGTACATCCATTCTGTACCGGCACGCTGCACACGCGCCATCACTGCCGGCAACTCGCAAGAGCTAACCATGACTGGACAAACAACCACTCCGGCAGGTCTGGCCTCGTTCTTGAGTAGTTCCCCGACCCTAAAGTGATTCTCGCACCTTTACTCTTTTTACTTTGCGCCACACTTTCTTCAGAATTCTGTTCAATGTACATATAACACTGATAGCATAAGTTTTTTTATCAAAAAACCCTAGGAATTACGTTACTAGGCACAACATCGACGCAAGTTTATGTTTATTTCTAAAAATTTATTTATTTTTCTTGGATAGGTACTCCTTTATGTCTATCCTTAGCTCGTGTTTTATGCATTGGAAACATTAAAAACTTTGTTACGCTTTTAATTTTCCTTTGAAATTTACGTATGAAATTTAATTATGAAAAAAAGTGTTTATTTCAAAGTTATTCGAGCATTTTTGAAGTAATATATGGTATTGGCCTGAAAAATCAGCTATAGCTGTTTAATAAAA
The DNA here is from genome assembly GCA_030522685.1 of Eupelmus azureus. Taxonomy (NCBI): domain Eukaryota; kingdom Metazoa; phylum Arthropoda; class Insecta; order Hymenoptera; family Eupelmidae; genus Eupelmus; species Eupelmus azureus. The sequence goes on from JAPYZA010001814.1 coordinate 2,840, forward strand.
AGCTTAGGTACGTGGTACCAAAGTACGAACATTACATATTTTCTGATGACCACTACTCTCTGGTTGTGAGAATTCCTTGCAGCGTCTACTATACTAATATAGAAACGATTCAGACATAGCTCCTTCCCATACCTTTAACGTTCCTTTTGGTACTTGAACCATTTAAAATTTTCATTTTAATCAATCATTTAGTTCTAGAAAAGCAACCCCAAAAAAGATGTTAGGGAAAAAGGGAAGAAAGAAGACTAAACCTGAAGCGATTCTTCTGAGATCTGCACGAGATATAGGTACAGATTTCGTGATTTTCGTAAAAACATACAGAACTGTGCATAACCCAAAAGGGTCAGTCAGTCAGGACATGTTCTTTTATATATATAGAAAATCACTATCTTTGTGTTTTTTATTTTTATTGTTACCTCAAGCTTCAGACGAAAAACTTAAATCACTCGTACTGGATGATCTGCTGGATGATGATGACGAACCTCGTAGGTCTCGCTCACCGTTGTTCTGAGCACTGATGTAGCGTTATGCGCCTCGTGGACTACGTTCACCGCCTGAATATCCTTTCCGATATCGGTCATAGTCATTACCGATCGAAACAGATGTGGATTAAGAATATCGACTGTGTCGTGGAACATCATGGGATCACGCCTTCTTGAATGTCTTTTTGACCATCTTTTCGATCTTCATCTACATGCTCGTCCCTTTCTAATCTTTCACTCGAGATATTTTAGACATAATCTTGTCTCTTTCATTGAAAATTTATGCTTACGACTTCGACTACAATATTCTTCTTCCGGAAAAGACATTTGAATTATTTACACAGAAAAACCTGATGCTGTTCCTATGAAGATAAACAGTAAAATAGGAGTATGTCTTAATTCTTTAAAAACTGTGGCAGAACGTACAGTAACTGTTTGTAATACACACAAGCAACTACACATTTAATCTTGAGGACAATAATTTTCCTAACCTTTGGCGCCCTTGTCTCCCACTCGTACTTAAACATCATTCAATCATAAAAAAGCCACTTCTTTCTTGCTACACATTATACTTTTTTAACAAGAGCATGTATAAACATATATAATTTAATTAGAATATCTTTTTTCAACATTTCATTTTTTGAAATTTCAAATTTTTTAAACCTTTAAAAAATTTTTAATATATTTTAAATTATAAAATTTTAACTACTTTTGAGTAGCGGGAAGAAAAGTATTTTTCCTTCAGCGGCGTAGAATAACACGATTTTTCATTTTTTTGCATCCACGAACAAGGAAATTTTCCATGTATATACGTCTAAAAAAAAATTATTTTATTTTAATAATTTTATCTGAAAAATAACAATTGAAATTTTTTGAAAAACATTAAAGTTATTAACGCTTTACGTTTTTATTAAAATAATATCAATAAATAAACAAAAACAGGTATAAAAATAATTTATTTTTTTTTGTAACTATTAATAAGAATCGATCATTTAAGAAAAGATCTAAAAATTCTTTATTTTTATACTACATAAAATATATATAAAAATAATAAATAATTTTCTGGAAGGTACGTGCTAATGAATCAGTTTTATAAATAAAATCTGTAAATAAAAATTTCATATAGTGTAGAATAGCTTTGGGTTTTTATTTTAAGTTTGGAACAGGAATCTTCTAATTTATAATTCAACATGTACAGTTTTGACAAATCGATCCTGAAAAAGATAAAATTGTTATAAATAAATTAAAAAAAAAGAAAGAAATAAAAAAAGTATAAAAACGATTGCGCATAGAATCTTGTCTGGCACGGTCGCGGCGTGACTTTAACATAGTTACGGCCCTGCTAGTAAGCCTCAGCAACCGGGGGTGCTTGCCCTGCAGATGAACGTAACTTGGACAGTAGACTACGAACGCTTCGAAGACGGCCGTCGTGTGTATACGCGGTTGCGTCGATTATTCGCCTGCATTGCGCCCGCAGGTCCGACTTGTACGTGTGTGACTATGCACATACCGACTACAGGGAAAAATTATCCACGCAAAAATCGCAAGCATAAATAGAATTTTCAAATCTTAAGGTGAAATCGAATCGAAGAAGGCACGAGGGAGTGGGAGCAGCGAGTGGGGGAGTCAAAAAGGAGACGACCTGCGCCTGCAAATCCGCAAGAGCTCTGCGCTGAGAATAGTCTGTGCACGAGTCCTGTGTGCAGGCGCGAGGAAAATCGATTTCTTGCTGGGCAGTCTTCCGCTTCCGCAGTGTGCGCGGTGCGATCGAACTTAACGATCGCCGGCGACATTGTAACATTGGATTACGCGCGCGGCCAGGACACGAATCCGCATGAATACCGTAGACGCACCGCTCATCGCCGCTGCAGGTTGAGTCACGGAGATTTTTTACCCTTGCAAGACACCAGCTGAATTCTGAAATCGCTTAAGATATTTAAATGTTTATCTCGAGAGGTAAGCTACCGTTTCTGCAGTGGTGTCAGTAAAGTTTTAACCGATGGTGCCGTGCTGTGATAAAAAAAAATGCACCAACTTTTTTCTCCTCCATTAATTACGCGAATGATTTTTGAGAGCATTTGTCGTATTACATAACGAATTTTAAAATGCGAGTTTCGCGAATAAATGTGCTTCTTCTTGAAATAAACATGCAGGAAAGAAAAAATGCTTTTAAAGGATATTTTTCGAAGCTGTGAATTTTTTCTGCTGAGATGTTAAACCTAGAAAAACAATCAATAATGTACCCCGTGCTGTACGTACACGAACTTTCGAGGTTGGTTGCCAGTGCCGCCGCTCGTTGCTTAATCGGCTTGCTTCGCGCTTTGCATTCTCTTGTATAAAGTTTTTTCAGTTAAAAATTGCGTAAGCTCGTGCTATTTCGATTGCAGATCAAACTTTCAGCTGGAATAAATGAAAATCGGCATATTACAAAACTCGTTCAATGATTTACATGTAATTCATTTCGTCGCATCCGTTCGATTAAACTTGAAACCTGGAAAAATCCGGTATATAAAAATTAAACGTTCAACGATGGTTTGCCCTCTATTAATAGATGAACTTATAATTATTATTATTATTACATTAATTAAAGTGAGATAAATTTTTGTATTAAAAATTTAAATAAAAATTAACAATTTTTCATATTTGTAAAAAATCACTTCGTACAGCAAAACGATAAAATTTACTCGTGTAACCTTGTCCAAAAAATATCTTATCTTATTCTAATTGCACCTAAACTTAAAAGCAGCTGCTTCCGCAGTAAATATAACGCTATTCAAATATAGATATAGAGAAATGTAGCTATTTTGGGGTAATCCTGAGTTTGAATGTAGGACAAAGCAGAAAAGTAGAACCTTATTAGGATCAACAAATTTACACTTGAACTGACATTCTATTCTTACATCCGTAACGTATGCAACGTTTTAATTATTTTACTTAAAGAAATATTTAATGGTGAACTAAATAATTTGTTTTCCAATATTATACCAGTATTTTTCTAAAAATATCTCTAAAATATAATTTATAATAATAATAACTATATACAAAATAAACTAGATAAAAATGAAATTTTTATTAATTTGATATTTTAAATAGACAACAATTTATGAATACAAAATTTCTTGCAGTATTTAATTTTATGATAACTTTCTTTTAAGGCTAATATGTCAACTAATTAAACTAATTAAATATTTAACGGTAACCCGTTTAAAATAATTGCTGCTTAAATGGGCATTAATTTAAAAAATATTTTGTCGAGTGCTATAATATGAAATTTATTTTCAATGTTATATTAAAACAGTACTTTGCAGTGTATATTTATGTTTTAGAATAAAAAGTCTAACCATTTTCAGTATTTCAGTATTCGATAAATAGTAAAACTATTTCATCTAATCTAGCAATGATCTAATATTATACAATAAAATTACCGATTCTGTATAAGAGACGAGTATGTTTTCAGATTTTTATAGAACTATTTTTTTACTACTTTATTTAATGATAGTAGTATTAAAACGATGTTGTAGAATCGACAATTATAGAAACTAATTTTTTCATCCAACTATTAATATTAAACAAAATTACATCGTAAACTTGTAATTGACTAGACGCAAACAAGATGATGATGAAATTTAATATTATGACATGATAATATAGCCATTAAATGTATTAATAATTGTTAAAATTATCATATTTACAAAACTATCTCATTAAAAATTTAAAGAAAAAGCTAATCAAAAAGCCTTCATTCAAGTACTCTGCGCGCAAAGTGCATCCTTCAACCGCAATAATTGGCGTGACCGACAAGTCATAACAACCACATCACACACTTTATGGTTTGCTCGTATTTTTTCAAAAGCCAAAACCGCTAAACATGACTGCAAGAGCAAAAATGACGCTTACTGCTCATCTTAACGAACCGATGAGAATTTGGAATGAGCGCGCAGAGCAGCGGTCGCGAGAGCATGTGCATATAATCCGGCACGCAGCGGGTATTCATGTGCGTGAGCGTACGCCGACAACACGCACTTTAGGCTGGTGTGTAGCGGGGCCCGTGTGCTCTTCTACACGCAAAAACGCTCGCACGCGCACTTACACATAGCTCGGCCGTACTCCTCACCAAGTTCCATATGACGCATGAGTTTGCAACCTGCTTTCGCTTCCGCTAACTTGTCACTTTGTCATTCCCCGATCGACCCTCGACGACGACGATCGCGAGGGGTCGGGTCGATCCTCTCTCTCCTGTCTGTCTCTCGTGTTATGAGTGTAAGTGCGGGTGTGTGTGCGAAGCTGCGCGTGTGCTTACGTTCCCCTACCCGGACGACCCACATGTATAAGTGCATAAGTTCGTCTCGCTTTGATTCTTTTATTTTCAATTTTTGTTGTTTTTTTATTATTTATAACGTCTTCCTGCTAACCGACAACGGCAAGGATTGCACGGGAGGTCAACTTGTGTATCTCCGCGCTCGTGCGGGATTGTCTGTTGAGCGTCTATTGAACGTCCATAGTCACGTATATTTATTTTTGTCTCTTTCTCTGATCGACAGGACATGGGGCCCGTGGAGGCGTATCACTACCTCGTGGAGGAAATATCAGGTGAGTTGAGTAGTGATGAGAATTTAACAACCCTAGACAACATCCTCTTAACGTTCATCAACGTTAGATTGCGCCTCACGATACACGTGCAACATGATGCGGAAACAGTTACATGGATTAAAAACATTACAGACGAAATCTATCACGTTGAATAATTAATTTTGTTTTAGAGGAAAATTCTAATTTTTTCAAAATTGCAATTTATTTATATTTGTAAATTAATAATTTTTATATATCTTTTATGAATTTCATAGAAAACGTGTGATTTATAAAATATTCTATTTACCGATTAGTTGACATTTTATAATTTTATGTATTAAATGAATATATATAATAAAAAATGTAATAAGCGGTTCTATCAATTTTTATACACATGCAGATTATCTTATAAATATCTGATTCTAATCTAGTATTTTATTAACAAATGAATTTAAGAACATTTCATCGAAATTTTATGAAAGAAAAATTATTTAAATTATTTTTTGTATTATTCATCATTATATAATAGTTTATATTGAACTAAATGTATTTACTTTGTTATATAAGTATTATTTTTTAATTTTACAAGATTATTTTTCGAATGAATGACATAATGACATTAAAAAAACATGTCGATTTGAAATTAATAAGAAATAATGTATATCTAATATTTTAATATTATAAAATCGAAATATAACCTGTTTAATGAAATAATAAAACTAACTAAAAACTAAAGTTTAGAAATTCTTAGTCGTATTAGTGTACATATTGAAGTTAATTATACATATATCGTATTAACATGTAATTTATAGTTCATGATGATAAATATAGCACGTGTCAAGTATAGTTAGGGCCAATTGAAAAGGGTACAACATACTCGAGCTCTAAAATTAAACACATTAAATGACGCAAAAACTTTTCTCCCCTTATTCTCAGATCCAAGGGTGGTTGATTGGCCAATGATGGCCAGTCCGTTTCCGGTATTACTGATTCTCCTCGCTTACCTACTCTTTGTGCTGCAACTGGGTCCGAGGTACATGAGAGATCGTCCGCCGTATGATCTTTATAAATTTATGATAATTTACAACATTAGTGTTGCTATTTGCAGCGCTACTGTTTTCTATGGGGTAAGTTCCCTTAATTGTCAACTGTTCATTCTTAAAATCGTTAAAATTAATAACTAATTATTTCTAATTATTATTATTTTACTCTATAATGGTGCATAATTAATAGATATGTTTAAAAAATGAAAGTATAGTATCATTATATAATTTATTTATAAATAAATAATTACAGCTAAATATTATTTAGTTCACCTACAAGTAAATTTATAAACATTACAAAAAACAATTTTTTATAGTTATTAAGAAAATATGAATTAATTCTATTCTTTAAACGATAATTATTTCATGTAACATAATAAAGATATGATCGAAAAGATATTTATTATAATAAAATGTTGATGAAAAAGTCAATAATTATTTATGATTCAATACTTTACTTTTCAGCTTCTTACTTCAGGTTTTACTACGAACTTATCTTGGGGCTGTCAACCTGTTGATTATTCTTTGAATCCAGAAGCTATAAGCGTAAGTTTTTATGTAACAAAAATATTCAATTATATTCAAATTATATCTCACAATTTTTCAACTTTTGTACTTTAAATACAGTAATGAATGTATTAATAAAATATTGCAAGTTATCTAAAAAAGTTTTTTGAAATCATCTAGTAAATGTAATTTATTTTATTATGTTGTTGCTATATATATACGTTTTCAATTAATTTCATACGTCTTAATGGTTATGTATTTTTCTCATAGTGAAAGCTAGATTATATTTTAACAAAATAAAGCTATAATGCAGAAACACTTAATAGTTTTTACAAATTACTATTTTTGAAATACTTAATTAATTTATGAATCTTTTACGTTAAATCGAGTAATGCATGTGTTTCTTAGATGGCAAGGTGGGTATGGTGGATCCTACTTCTGAAAATTGCTGAGCTTGGAGATACAGTTATTTTCGTTCTCAGAAAGAAATACAATCAGTGCTCATTTCTACACATTTATCATCATGTCACCACCGTAAGCCTTTCCTGGATAGCCTGCAAATACGCTCCAGGTGCATAGTCATACTACATTATAAACTCAACTAAAATAGCCTGCAGAATTCAAATATTTACCTTTATTTGATTATTATTTTAAATTAAATTAGATTCAAACATAAACTTTAAAATACAAATTTCAAAGTACAAATTTCATTTTCAAAAAATGAATTTATTACGTCACTTAGTGGCGTAAAATAGTTTTTACAGTTATTCCGACTTATTGTTCTGTAATAAGATTTATTGTCATAAAGAAGACTCATTATTCAGAAGAACACTCGTTATTCAATCAAAGAATAATTCACTTTTATAAAAACGAATTTTTATTTTAGGTGGTATGTGGACATTTATTATGATGCCGAATTGCCTAGTTCATGTCATTATGTACACCTACTATCTCTTAGCTTGCTTGGGTCCGAAGATACAGAAGAAGATTGCACCATGGAAGCCTTACTTGACAATGCTTCAGCTGGTACGTTTTTTTTCCTCATTTTATTCACTCCTCGAAAAGGCTTCTACATCACTTTTTCCTTCTTAGATTTTTTTTTGTTTTCCAACTCTCAATGTGATAATGTATTAAAATTAATTAATACTCTTTACTCACAATATAAGTATGAGTGAATTTATTTAAACAAAACTTTAAACTATTATAAAGTATTTAAGTACCTAAAATAAATTATTGAAGAAAAGATATTTAATAAAACTTTTACAAAATGTATTAAGTAAATTGTAAGTTTCAATAAGACAAAGCGACAGGGTGAAGTAGAAATCTGTACATAATATTAAACGAGGACTCAAAAATTATATCATAAACATGAACTATAACAGTTGGGAAAATTTTTTTTCTAAAGATTTATTTGTATCGAAAATTAATGTTTTAAAATTTTGCATACAAATGTTTATATTATTATAGTAGTACATACTATTGGAATATTATTTTTCCTCAAAAAGTAGGGTTAATAAATACTTATGTTTTTATCGTACAAATATAATTAAATAAATGTTAAATTATTCCTATATATTATTTAAAATTTACGATTTAAATCACTTAAAATATTGCAGATCCAGTTTGTGATTATGGTGATCCACACATCTCAAGCACTGATGCCATCTTGTGAACCTAGAATGAAGCCTCTAGCATATATCTATATGTCAAACGTAATCGTTATATTCTATATGTTTTGGGACTTTTATAAGAAAGCTTATTTAAGCAAGAAAACTGTCTAAGTGGAAGTGTAGGAAGAAATGCAATGGAAGTTGTCAGCGTGCCACAAATTCATTGTTCCATTAAAAAGAAGAAAATTTTTGAATGATGCGATATCCCTAAAAACTGCACGTAAACAAGTGCAATCGTTTATCGTAGAATCAAACTATTAAGCATTTTTGTACTTTCTTAACAAACGCATCTACAGCATTTTTATTATGAAACTTTTCTCTTCGCCACTTCGAATAAGCCCGCTAATGTAAAAAATATTGTACGAAAACTTTGTTAATATTATCTACAACATCAATTATTTATTAAAAAATAGGGGCTATAAAAATAGGAGAAGGAAAATCGAAAAAGAAGAGTGAAGGTAGAGGGAGAAAATATATTGCTTCTTTTCCTACGAGGCTGGCAATTATCCTACAAACACCTTAACGCTCACGCGCGCAGGACCATTTTTCTAAGGCATTACTACTTCTTTTTCTATCATACTTCCTTCGCAAGCACGGCTTCATTATTGACCAGTTTGAACCTCCCTCCGCACACTGCTTTTTCTTTTCTACCTTACTCGTGCAATCTGCAGTGAAAAATGGATTTGTATTATACTATAGTATACTACAGAGAAGCCACGCAGCAACGGCAACAGCACTTCCTTGTGCGTTATACTATATATGGATTGCAAAATTAGCATGGAAAATTTGTGTGTTCGTGGCGTATGGTCGTGGTCTAATAAGACTTTATTGATACCGCCACTATTCATCCCCGCGCTAGAAATACCATCGGCGCTATATATACTTCTATACCGGGATAACCTACACATACAAATGTGCCTTCATGTGCCTGTTATATGAAAACTCTTGCATTCCTACACATAAAGTATTTTATTAAATTACAAACTAACGAACTTTTTGAAGATACAATTCATAAAATGCTTTCATTATTTAAAATGTTGCCGATTTTGTATGCCTTACAATTTATTATAATTATGCCATGCATTATATTAAGAAGTAAATTTGAAACAATGCGAAAATTTAAAAAATGATAAATCATTGTACGAAAGATAGCTAATTATTTTATAAATATTAACCAAATTCAAAAAAAAAATTTTTTTTTTTAAATTTTAAATTAATTTTTTTTAATGAACCATACATTTTTAATTTATATAATCATTTTGATTGTACGTATATTTTCGTAATGGTTTTAATTCTTAATATTTCGTGCAAGTTTTCTTTTAAAATTTAATGTTGAAACTTACACGAGAAAATTTGACATATAGGAAAATAATTCACAATAATTTTAAGTAGCTTACCAATGTGCATGCAATGAGCTTTGCCTTAAATTTCATCAAGTATACTTAAAAAACTTTAAGAAAATTCTATTTTCCAACAGAAACCTAAAATCTGTAATGGTATATTGCTTTACAAAAATATGTTTTTTAGTAAATTGCAATAATCATACTATTCTGAAAGATTTTCAAGTAATTTATTTAAAACATTTAATAAAGAAAAAAGCACACATATCTATGATATTTTATTAGTACGGACGTCAACGAATTTCTGCGTGATTAATATAGACTGTTTTCACAGCAATGTTGTACAAATAATAATTAATAGTTTTATATTATTTAAAATGTTATATTATTAATCATGCAAATATATAATCGAGACAATCTAAATTTACATTAGAATATAAAAAAGAAGACAAATCATTCATTTTTATTGGCTATAAATAAGAAATGTACTATTTCACCAATATCTGTTTCGAATACTTTTAATACTTCAATACGATTTAAAATTTTTGTAGATTTTATTAATCTAATTCATAAAGTAGTAGAGGAATTGATATTTTGTAGAACATGTTTAGAATAAAATAAAAGCCTTGTGATGTTAGAAAACAATTAAAATATTGTACTGATTGTACTGACTTTAAAATTCATTTTATATCAAATAAATTGACATTAGCAAAATGTTTGTAGTAAAGCTAAACTTCTTATATCCTATCTGCGGGTTTGTTAAAATACAAAACATAAATCACAGATCTTTTAAACAATAACTTTCATAATAAAGTATCCAAGTATAATAATTCTCATGACACTTTATTATTAATTGTTTCGAAAATGTATTACATACGGACACTTTTTAGGATTTATCTTTTATGGTTATGAAAACTATTTGGAAAGATTCCGTTCGCGGACTTCGAACAGATAGGATGTATCTTTACAGCTCTCTTATTCTGATGATTACGGCTACCATCTATTCTATCGGGAGTGTCGGGTTCTACTCTCTTTTTCTTCTCTGGGAGCTACACACTGTTCCTGTCCATCCTCTTTTCCATTTTTTCCTATATTTTTTAGCTTCGCTTCGATTCATATTTCAGATACTCCTTTTTAATAGATATTTGACATTTCTAGAAAAGTCAACTTCGACTGATATAAACGATAGATTCAGCAAAAAATAAAAAAAATTCTATAAATGGATCGAAATTTGAAAGATTTTTTACTTACTGTTTGTATCAAATTTTACATTTTACTTACTGTTTGTATCAAATTTTACAAGAAATTAAAATGTAGCACAATAATACACATTTACTTTATGCATATACGGGATTTTATTAAAAAATGTTGGACATTTAAAAATATACATGCACAAATTCTTAAATATATATACATACGTAAATCAACATTTACATGTTTTCATTTCATACAATTTTAACATTGAATATGTGGTATCGTACGACAATTCAATAAAAAGCTGTCTCTTGTTGGTAAATTTATTAAAACTTTTATAAATTTTGAAAGACATTGTTTTGGAGTTACTATTGTGTCGCGATTCAATCGATGACTCCAGTTCTACTATTTGGTAATTTTTAAATATTTGTATTGGATTTACAGTGCCCAATCTCACAAAAATTTAATTCTATTTGTAGCAAAAAATGGATATCAGTAATTGAAACTTTTAAAATACGTTTTCAATTTTAAATCAGTGAACTTTTAATTATAGAATCATAACTTATATCAATTCTTAAAATCATAACTTTTATTTTATTAAGTTATATATTAACATATTTTTTTCCTTATTTTAAGATTCATAATAAATTGTAAATTACTACAACCTGTAAATATAGGAATAAAATAAGTATTTGTGATTTCAAAAATACCTTTAAACAAAATATAATAGCAACTCCTTTTATTTCTGCGGATCATTATCTTTTGTCAGTCTTCCACTGTATTTTAATCTTTCGGTATTTTTAGATACTTCCAAACATTTTCAATTCGTTTATCTATGGATTACGTGTAATGTTTATTATTTACAAACAAGATTGAAAGTCCACACTTTCAAATGCTTAAAACTGCAAAAGTTTCAGATTAGCATGGTATCACATGTGTGAACTTCCTTAAAGAACATCCATACTAAAAAAAATTTCATCTGAGATTTTGTGTCAAAATAACAGGTGAAATATTTTACAAAATACAATATTTTAAATTTTTAATACTTTTACTTTAAATATCTTATTTAAAAAAAAGTATTTTAAATACTTTCAAAATTTAGTATTGAAGTATAACAGTTTAAAAAATCTCTTTAAAATTTAATTTTTGTCATTGTTTTATGAATTTAAAGAAGGACGTTTTTTAATTTAATAATTTATTTTATTTTTAATGTTAAAACCAATCATACGGATTTCAAATACTTTTCGTTTTTTCGGATTTAATTAATACAAATATTGCTGATTTAGCTTTTATTATTTACTATAATAATAAATGTTATAAAAGTTTTCTTGAACTTGCAAAATACAAATTTTCAAGATGAATCTTGGTCAATATTTCACGTGTTATTTCAATATGAAATTTCAGCTGAGATCTTTCAATAGGAGTTCTTTTGTTCTTGCTACTTTATTAACTTATCATGTATTTCTTTTAATTATTCTTAAAGTAACAATTGTATGATGATTTAGTATAAAAAAATATTTACGATGATAATAATTGATTGTAAATAAGAAATTCAAATAAGTTCTAAATATTATATTATTGACTTTAATTCTAATATGTTTCTTTAGATGGCAGGAAATTTGTAACTAAAATAAATTAAAAAAATGTTATAATCATCATATAATTGTCGCACTAAGAAAATTATAATCCGATCAATATTTTACACATATATTTTGCTATGACATTCCTGATTTAGATATTTTTACAAACTGTAGTCAATTTTGATCTAATGATATTACTTTGTTTTTGTGCACATTCTTTTAGATTATGCACATACTAATTTTATATAAATTATTTATTTAGTTTTTTGTACGATCATTTTGTTTTAATCCACAATTTTATTTTTGAAAATAGCATATAATCTAAGGGTCAGCAATTATTAATATCATATCTTCTTAGTTGCTCGTCTGCATTTAATTTTTTTTTTTTTTTTGGAAATATTTGAGTTACTGAATTCAAAATTCAATGACTTTCGGGCTTAATTTATTAATAACTTGATGTATTTCCCAATTTTGCATCCGAGACCTCTTGAAATTCTGATTCAATGTAACCTAAACTAAGTTAAAAAATCGTATATAGGCGAGCCCTGAAATATCCAAAATATTTATTGCTGGCCACTAGAATAGTAAGTTTAGCAAGAAGAAAACAGTAATACAAATAAAAGCTGCATCTTATTAAACTATAAAAATTTTATATGGAACATGTATTAAAACAATAATGAAAAATAATACTGTTGACGTTATCACATTCGATTATAACCCCAACATTATATAATAACCTACTAAATAATTTTAAAGAAATATAATTTATTTTAAAGTCATGAGAAATATTAAAGTATTTTATTACTAAACGACTCTAATATAATATATTTCTTTTGATGCTTCGAGATTTTGAACTTACGATTTTTCTTTTAAGTATTTTTTTTATTGATTTTAAAATATGAGTTTTGGTATAGAGTAAATAATCATTTCAATATAATTTCATTTAAAACTAACAATGTTATTAAATTTAATATGAATTTTTTTAATAATACTCTCTAAAACTTTTGAAGTGAAAAAGTCACTCTAAAGAGAGACCTTAAACGTTCACTCAACTAGAGAATTCAGACTCAGGAGGATTTTAGTGATTCTAATTTTATATTTCGAAAATTACACATAACATTTGTAGGTGCCTATTGTGAACGTTTCGCTTCTAGGTTACAAAAGTTTGACTTCTTTCACTCGAATATAGAATGAAGATTTACTCTGCTAACAAATGAATTTAAGTACTCACTCTATTTTGAGTGAAAAATTCACTTGAATTAAAGTGAGTTTTCGTCACTATTTCTTGGAGTTAATTTTTCACTCTGAAAGAGTGAAATTTCACTCAAAGAGTTTTAGAGAGTAGTAGATAAAGTTTCTTGTGCATATTGATATTAAATAACAGCAGCTTCTTAGTAATAGCATTTTCTTTTTGCATGAATAATAATTCAACAAACTATTTGTATATGAACAAATAAATAGAAAGAAAGGGTCTATTCCGTTTGCTATTTATAATGAATATATTTAACGAATCTAACGGACATTTCCAGGCAGTTTCTCTGCAAATGTTTAACTAATTTACCTTTCTGAATATTCTAAAATGACTAAACTCTTCTTTTCTATACCAGATAATTTTGAATAATCCGTACCGTAATCATTTATAAAAAGGCGTTTGATGTTAAATATGTATCGTGAAAAAAATAGATATACTAACGTTTGCATCACTGAAAATAAGAATAATTTCTTCTCCAACTGAAAAAAATCGGTGCTTGAAAAGCCTAAAAAATTCATATGCGCTACGTACACCCTTATACTTCACGAAATCGAACGTCTCCTTCCCAGTTAAAAAATTCCTAAGTCTAAATTCCCCTTTCAATTTCGCGCTCTAGCTTCGTTTATTGCCGCGAAACGAAAGTCGAAAAAGCGAAACGCGCCAGCCGTGCACACGAATCGTCGACGGTGTTCAACGGCAATTTGACAATTGGACGCCTGGACCTTTAGCGACGTCTTTTGAGGTACAAAGGCAAAATAGACACGAGTGCTATTAGGATGATTTAGACGTCGATGCCGAGTAGTTCGCGGCTGTCGACCCTGGAGAGCCGACGGCGCAGGCTGCGCCGGCGAAACTCCTTCCATCAGACGGACGCGCGCTTGACGCGCAGGCTGGCGGTGATCGAGGGCGGCCTGTAGCCCTGGTAGCCCGACGAGTCTAGGAGCTCGGAGTTGGTGGCGCCGAGGCAGGTGCACGAGCACACGGACACGCAGTCGTCGGTGTCATTGGACATGGGCACGTGGCCGGCGAGTAGTTTGCCGTTGACGGCTACCACCTCGCCGTCGAGGGTCAGCACGTGGTGAGAAGCTGACTGGAGCTCGTCGTCGCGGCGGACTTCTTCGGCGTTCCTGCGATTAGGGAGAAGAGTTAGTGAGTTTCGAGTTGCTGATGTGGAATTTGAGTATCTTTGGTTCGTATAATGAGTGTTCATATAATTAAATTTGATTCGAGTAGATTATTGAAAATTTATTTGCAATTAATTCACAGTCTTTTCGTTAATTTTTAATACTTAGATCCGAAGATTGATTTATAAGAATGCATTTTCAGATCCGTATATGAATTTTGATTTTACATATTATTTTTAGTTTCACTTTTATATACAGACTTAGAGAAATTTAATCAATATAAAAAATTATTTATGATTTGTGGTGCCCATTATAATTATAAGTCAAAAATTAATTTCCTGAAATTTTTTTAAAATGTAATATTTTTTATTGTTTCTCATAAAATTTACTAGTTAAGATTATTGCCAAAAAATGATTTAACTGTAGATTTATACTGCATTTTTCTATAGATACATAAAATATCTGCGGTATATATTTTAGAAATAAATTGACATACTTACATCGTCATAAATCGCAGAACGAGCAAGTTAATGCTGGCGGCAACAACGGCCAGTCCGAATAGAATGAAGACTAAACTCAACGC
Source organism: Eupelmus azureus (assembly GCA_030522685.1). NCBI lineage: Eukaryota > Metazoa > Arthropoda > Insecta > Hymenoptera > Eupelmidae > Eupelmus > Eupelmus azureus. The sequence goes on from JAPYZA010001814.1 coordinate 18,184, forward strand.
AACGTAGCCCGGTTTATTCGATAAAGCTTGATCGTTCTGAAAAGAAAATCAATGAAACATCAATTAAAAACTAAAACTTCGATATCATCTCCACACAGAAAATACAACACTGAAAGTCTCTACTAAAACATCTTGATCCGAAAATCCTGTAAAGTGGCAATGGCAAACAACGATAGAATATATCCGGTCGGAACGCACCTGTAGAGCGACGTAGTCGCCAAAGCCGATGGTGGTCAGGGTGACGAAGCAGTAGTAGAAGCTGTCGAAGTAGCTCCAGCCCTCGTAGCGCGAGAACACGGCCGCGCCGGTGGTGATTATGATGCTGGACAGCAGTCCCGTAGCCAGCATCAGGTTCATCTCGGTCGCCTCGGTCTTCTGGCACTTGAGGTAAGTCTTTGCGCGGCGAATCACCACCGACGCGAACTTGTTCAAGCGCTCACCGATGCTCTGGAACATTACCAGACCGAGCGGGATCCCGACCATCGCGTAGCCCATGCAGAAGGCCTTGCCGCCCACTGTAACCGGCGTCGAGTGCCCGTAACCTGCGCCCGCCAAGAGGTATTTTTAATGCTTGCATCATCATGCGATGTCCTCATGCTCGTGGGATATATTGATCTTTTTGCATGCGGGGTGACGTGGATCGTGTGCCAATGTTTGATGCATGAGTCTGAATTTTAATTATTAATTAAGGGCCGGCTTTGCGGTTTCATGAATGTCAATGATGTGAATTAATGAACGGATTCTATTTTTTTGACGCTCTGAAATTAATGTTTGAGAGGGCACTTTTGATTTGCCAAACTTTTTCAATTTCGCGTTTCACTGAGACTTCTTTTTGGATCAAGTGATTTTACTAATTGAAATAGAGTCGATATGATGCACTTAAATTTTCGCCGGATTTCTAATGTTATGAAAAATTTTAGTACAAAATGTGATTTACTATTTTTTTTCGTCAACATTCTATATAGAGCAGAACTCTTTTGTTTTGTAAGAATAAAGATTATTTGACCAAAGCGGCGAATCTAGATTCCTCGCAGGTCACTCGGCTAAAATCAATATGACGAATGTGTCGTGCCGATTGGAGCGTTTCAATTACAGGCTGTTTGTTGTTGTTAGACTAAATGTAGCTCTCACCTATCATCGCCAAAACCACCGTTGCAAAATAGAAAGCGCCCGCGAATTTCCATTGAGGGCCAGCTTTGTGCGGCTTGTTTTCGATGATAACAATCTCCACCATCCGATAATCTTCCACCGAAATGTTGTACTTTCTCATCATATTACGACGCACCTCTTTTTTAAAAAAAACATTTGATCAATTATTTATGTGCATTGTTTTTATTATTATTGAACATCCACTTTTAAATTCATAATAAATTGTTTATAATTATAACATTTGTTCTACAAATGGTTTCGTTCACTCCATTTCTTAGATTAATAGTAAAGTAAAATTTATACAATAAAGTAAAACTATTAAATAAATAACACAACTGAAAATTGAGTTTCAATTTAAAATGTATCCAGACAAAATTCACAAAGATCTAAAAATTAAGTTTTCCAAGGATACATTTTCTAAAGATTAAACCAAATGCGCACATACCGGACAGGAATTCCCAGCGTCTTCGCTCGGTGTCGGACTCGAGGGCATCGAAAACAGCGGCTCCGATCAGCAGATACGTGAAGGTGCACACCACCAGCGACAGCGTCCTGACATTCTGCCTTTTCATCTTTCGTCAGCTCTCTCACTCTCCTTTCACCCTTTCTCTCTCTCTCTCTCTCTCACACACACACACGCACCCTTCAACCCAAGCTCGAAAATCCAGCCTCCAAATCGATCCTCGCGTGAAAACTGCAGAAAAACACAGGCGAGAACGCGCTTACGCGCGCCAGCTCGGCCGCGGCTCCTCTTGAACTTTCCCGCAGAAAGAAGCCGTTTAGCGCCGGGGCCCAGCCTCGCGACAGCTCGCCGCTTCTCGTGGAATCCTCGCTCCTCTGCAATCCATTATCGGAGAGCGCGCGCGTTTATGTCTTAAGACGACGAGGCGGCCCTCATTACTACTGGCCACGAGCGGGTGAGAGGAGAGAAAAAAGAAGAAGAAGGACTGCGCGCACTCGCTCTCGGTGGGTGGTTTGTAAGGGCGAGAGTGGGCGCTCTCTCGGCGACACTGACAGCGCCCACGGGCGGTCCGGCGTGTGAGAGAGAAAGAAAGAGGGAGCAGGCGATGTGTGCGTATTGATCGGATCTCTCGTGGGACGCGGGTGCTGCGCTCCCATGGAGACGAGCTGGTGGCTGCTGTAGCCGTGTGTGTTTATCGTCGGATGATGAGAGAGGGGGGTCTGAGTAGATGGGGTCGGGCTTTGGTTAGGCAGTGGTGAGATGCTGGGCGAGGGTAATACAGAATGCGGATGGTAAGGTAGAGAGCTGGGATGGCTAAGAGGATTTGTGCGGGATGTGGGGCTTGCGAAATTGTGGAAAATAGAGGTTTTGGATGATGGTGTGTTATTGATCTGAATGTATTTATGAGTTGTGACGATTGTGTATATTTTCAAAATCTACGGAAAGATGACCAATTTAGATACGCTTTTTTAAAGTTTAAATTAATTTTTTTATTTTCCGTTTATTTTTGAAAATTTTAGGATTTTAGAAAGCTTTTTTGTTTTTCTTTGTTTTATAAATTTTGTTTGATTATATAAATAATAATTATTTTGTTGCATTCAAATTTTTTAATACAAAGCTTTAAATTAATTAAGAACTTTAATTATCATTGACATATATCATTAGCTCTTAATACTCTTACTAGTTTAATTTAAACTAGTTACTGTTAATAAACTAGATTGCCCTAACAATTGATTGTTACCTATATTATAAATAGGATTGATTGGCGCAGCGTAGTCAACTCGATTAGACGATACGTTGAATTATTCACAGATCACTTATGTGTCGCTTCAGACAGATCAATTATTAGATTTTACAATTCCATTATGTTTCATTTACCAGCATATCTGTAAATAATATACATCAATTGAAAGTGATTCATGTATAACTGATGAGATTGAGAGAAGTAAATAAGTCTATTATCACTGCAAAACGAATATTTTGAATTTAATCTATGTATTTGATAATTAAAACTTTTCAAAAATTACTTATTTTTCTGAAAATCATTTTATCATTAGAAAGAAAGAAAAAAGAATATTATTTATGATATAATGTCTATAATAAGGTATTTCCGTTTAAATAACTAACTTGCATATATTTCGAAGAGTTTACGAGAAATATCATTAATTTTAAATAACGTAGATAAACTTGCAATGAAATATATACGAAATTTAGAGTCGTAGATTAATTTAATAGTTGCTTAAGTTTTAATGTTTTGATAAACTTTTTTTAAGTTTCAAATAAAATTTTCGTTTTAATTTTTTGAAGTTCAATAAGATATAATTTATAACATTTTTTATAATTCAATAAATCTCTTTGAAACCTATTATCAGCAATGAAAAGCAATTAATGAAAATGCTAACATAATTAACATAAAATTTCAATAAATATTCATTAACGAATACTATTAAATTTTATGCGTTTATGTATCTTAAACACGTTCGAAGCAATTATCTATTTATCTAGCAATTATTTCGCGTTCTATGCAGGCAAACGTTGGTTTGCGGAAGACACTCGAGGTATGTTTTATATTTCGATACTCACCCTCGCCGTGCCCGTCCGTTAATTTATCTTAAATGTCGCTACATTAACTTTGAAATAAACACGTAAATCATTGAGAGAAACAGAATTTTTCGCCCAATGCCAAGGCCGACCTAGCTCGTAATTTTTCACTGCCTCGACATTGGAATAGTTCTACTGAAACAATACGAGAAGGATTTTTCGACATTTAGCAGATATGAAACAATTTTGAAAGCAAACAGTACTCAACAACAAATCGTATCAGCAATTTTTTAATGACTTTTGACTTCCAAAGCGTAAACAGTATATTTCAAGACGATCCATAGTCAAACGCAATTTTCCTCAAAGCGACCAACACTCTAAAAATTCCTTTCAATTTCTCTCAATATCCCACTTCCTATTCCAGCCAGCAAGAGCCCGCAAAACAACATATCGCACAAATAGAAAGAGCCGCAGTCCAGCTTACATATCGCGCTGCCGAGTAGCAGCCGGCACACGTCGAAGAATATTCGAAATCGATCTTATTGCCGGCACTGCAGTATTTTCTGCTTTACATATACACCCTCCCGCCGTTCGCATAAATATACATTCCTATACGGATGCGCGCAAAGCCCCTTTCGGCAGAGCGCGCGAATCATCTGGAGTTAGGCGTGCTTTCTTAGTCAGCGATTTTTCGCGCGGTCACGCACGGGCAGTAAATATATAGGTTGGCACGCGTTAAGGCCGTTATTGGTTTTATAAATGCGCGTGCCGCGCGGCAGGGACTATTTTAAGGATGCCGGGCTAGGTGAGATTCGCGTTTGTCGTGTACTGCGGCACTGTCTTTGCTCGTTAATTTTGGAATCGTATGACGCTTGGAGATGGTCCAAATTATTAAAGGAAAATTAGAGGCTTCAATTAATTGGACAATGGTTTTGGTAATTTTTTGTGTTGCAGATTAACCGATATGGTGCATTCGTGTGTTTTGAATTGAATTTTGTGTTCTAACTCTAATTAAATTTTTTTTATAAAAAGGTATTTTAAAATGCGAAATTCATTTATTTGAATGGATAAAGAAAATAACTAATAAACTTCAACCAAGTTCAAATATAAAAACATTAAATTTATTTAGTTCGTTATTTCATACTATCGAATCCGATTGAACTCGACAAATAAACAATTATATTTATTCTTTTTGTTTATAAATAAAAGTTAAAACATAAATTTCAAGGAGAAATTAAAATTTTCGCATATATAGTACACACTTGCAGAGCGACCAAAAGAAAATTAAGCGCGAACCGTACGCAGCAACGATCACAGATATCTTCTCGTTTCGCGAGCGCAGTAGCTGGGTTTGTCCACTTCTTTCGAGGCACGTAGATCCGCTGAGAGAAAGAGAAGAGAAAAGGAAGCGTAGATAGATACGCGATGAGAATCGCCGCGCATTTTCCTCTCGCGTGGTTTGAATAAAACGGCAATTTGCACGGACCGGCTTTATTCCTGCTCTGCAAAACGGTAAAAGACGCAGCGGCTACGTGAATCGCGTATACACGTACAGTTTCACGGGGAAAAAACAAAGGTGGGAGGAAAAGTATCCAGCTGCCGAAATTGTTAATTGGAAATGTGTATGAAGAATTTAGGAGAGATTTGACTCTCCGTCGCTTTCTCCTTCCCTCCCCTCTTTCTCTCTCCCTCTCTCTCTCTCTCGCGCGCAAGCGCCCGCGCATTCTTCTTCACTAAAACAAAAGCAAATATGGTATTTTTTTGTGAGATTTTTAAATTTTGGAGTGTTTTAGCGGATACATAGATTTAATTATTAACAATTGCGATCTGTAATTATCTGGCTGTTTACAGAAATGTGTTGGCCTTAATCAATGCGACATTAAATAAATCAATTTAAAAAAAAAAAAAAGAAATGTGTTTTTCAGATTACAATAAGTAATATAATTGAATAGATTTATACATGGAGGGTTTACTGCAACAATTAGCCGATTTTGTTTTTAAAGGCAGTCTTCCTTAATGAAGAATGGTCTATTTTGCTGAAATTTTAACGTTACAATCTTTCTCTTTCGTGATCTCTCTAGTACCGCATCACCTACAGTACAAGTATAGATCGATACCGTAAAACTATTACAGTTATCTCGAATCGCGTCTCCCAAAAAGTCGCGAAACTAAGTACGCAGCATTGGATGTTTTGAACCTTGCGCCCTATTTTCAAGCCGTTGACATAAAATATCAGGGCCGATCGTGAACTTTTACATTGTGGACAGAGAATAAAATGATACCTGAGTGACGCAAAGCGCGTGTATACCAGGGCGACAAAAGGGAGATTGGATGCAGAACTGCTATAAAAAACACATTTCGCGGTGTCTGCTGCTCAATTCGACGAAAAAACTTATTGAACTGCAATAACTGACGATATGCGCATTCTTTAGAGTCCTCTCAGTGTGTTATGATGGTTGCGATGATGTTCACCTCGTTCCAATATTGCAGTGCGAGGAATCGATGTAGTCCGGTGTGGAGAAATTGGAACGTGAAGGATTTTATATGATACGACTTTGGTTATTAATGTATCTATCGAAATATTTAGAACGAATGTCTTATGGGACTTTTAGTTAGGTCAGTGGCACAAACTTAATCCAAACAATATTAATAAATTTATAATTTTGTGTAAATTACACTTGTGTAGATTGCAGTTGTGATCGCTTTCGTAAATTCACTATATAAATGAATTTAAGTAGGTTCTACAATAATAGTATTAGTGTTTAAGTTTTTTTAGCTTCAAAATCTGTAAAACACAAATATCGCAACAGCATCCAACCACACCTCTGACCCTCCGAAACAGCACTAAACAACGAAACAAATTGGACGAAACGAAAGAACAGCGAAGTGACCAGCAGTAAATAAGTGATCTTAAGAGTTTTCAAGAGAGAAAGAAAGAGAGCGAAAGAGAGAGAGAGAGAGAGGAGGGAGAGAGCTAACCTTGTCTCACACCCGCAAGAGCCTCGGCACGCTTGGGTCAAACAAAAATTACAACCGGAAAAGCACTCTCTCGGTGCATGGTTTTCAAGAGAGGAAGCCAAGCGACTATCTTGCGACGACAAGTGACTTTATGATCCGTGCGCCAACATGCTCAGGGACGCGTTATGGCTCGCCTTTTATTTCGATTGCGCGTGTTCTCGTTTAATGTATCTAATTAGATGGCGAGACTTTGGTGCGATGGAATTTCTCTCCTTGTGTGGGGATGGTACTCGGTCGAAAGCCTACAAACAACGGATTTATTTTTTTGTTTTACTTTTTATATGGTGACTTAAGAAAATACAATTTTCTTGTTATTATAAGGCTTTAGAAAAAGTTTTCATCTGAGTTGGTACAATGAAACTTTGTTTAAAAAAGAATTCTAGAAATTGTTGCTGTTATGTTTTGTTTTCAATTAGCTTGAAAGTGGGATATAATATTGATGGATATAACAGAATATGTAGCGTTGCAGTAAGATTGCAATTTTTTATGTACGCCAGTTCTAGTTATTTTTCTTCTGAGGGACGTCAGAAATAAATTTGTAAATTGTATCGATTTGTAATTTAAGATTTACCTAATAAAATGAAAAACTCCTTTTTGCATTAACAGTTTAGTACTAATAAACGTTAAGTAGGTAATCCAAAATATGTAAAACTATTATTTTACGCGCTGTCTATTAATCTTGTATTTTGCATGTTTATATAGGGTTTTAGATGCTAAAGTACCAATAAGGTTTTTAGTAACGCATTGCGTGACATCACATTTAACACACACAAAATTTTCAGTACATATGAAACTGGCAATAACATTATTCGTCTGTTTTTTATAATGTTTATTTAACCCTTTTGTACCGTATGGGTCCTGCAGGACCCACTTTGTTCAAGATGCTGTAAATCGGTAGATTTAAGAAATTATTTAATTTCAGTTTTCTACAGCTTCTTGAACAAAGTGGGTCCTACAGGAGTCGGTACGAAAGGGTTAAAACTAAATGTAGCAAAAATAAACAATCTTCGTTTTCTACACTTCATTGATAAGTCCTTTATATTCAGAAAACACAAATTTATCAACTTTCCAAACTACTTTTTTATTATGCGATCGTCCATTGTCATTTGTTACTACATGTTACAAAGTATTTATCAAACGCGCTGGTCCAAAGTAACAACGAACCATGTCGGTTTCAGAATTTATGCCCAGAGAATATACGCGCTTGTACGATCTGTATCAAACTGTATACAGCTTCATTTCAATGAGTATTTCTAACTCTTAGCCTACAACAATTTGACCCTACGTGGCAGATGTGTTGTTAGTTGCTCCTTGTCTATTCCTTAATCTCAAAAGTTTGTTGAAAGCACATGTCCCAAATTGGCTTTAATGTTCTTCTTTCTTCGAATCACCAGTCATAAAGGTGCATTGGACTGACGTAACTTACTATATATTTATAATTTACTATAAGTATCAAAATCCAAGTTTATCGATATTACTGATATTTTAACATGAATAGTTGATGGGGCTTTTCTGAAAAACGGTCGACATCAGCTTCTAGTAAAACTTACAATTTAAAAAAAAAAATCAATTTTAGATTTTCGTTTAATATTCTGTATAGATTTCTATTTCACCCTTCACTTGACTTTAAAGTACCTTGGGTGTCTAGTACTCTCTTTTGTTCAGTTATTTACTACTAAAGAACGTGCTGGTAGTATTTTCCATACCGTATTTATAAAATCTAAAATTAAGAATCATGCGACAATATAAAGTTATCTTTTATTGTGCTCTTGCGAAATTTCAAATCTATTGTATATTTCTTCTAAGTTTATGAAGACGGTATGGTTTAACTACCAATGTGAAAGTAATATTTTATTATTGTATTCGTTTTAATGTGGCATTAAATCATCCATCAAAATGATATGACATATTAGTATCACAAACTCATCACCATTTATTCTAACAACCATTCATTAATAAAATGAAAACTCATTACGATCCTACTCTATTGTAAATCCGGCAACTTTAAAATTTTAATCCATAGTCCCGGCACCTATTGTTAGGCTCATTAATCGAGCTTAATTTAAAGCTTCTATCAATTATAAAAGAGCCTGCATCAACGACAGCTGTTTTAATGGTCCCTTTTTCCTCGGCAAATGTTGGAGAGGGAAATTTCCTTGCGGATTAATGAACTGACAATGGCTCGTAATTTGATGAGATTGGAATGTGTATAAACGCTTACAAAGTAAGCATTCGATGCTAATTCAGCAATGCGTGTCACTGATATGCAAAGCTTTATCGCTGAGCGCCGGTTGGTAGTTTATTTTTGATCTTCCCCGAGGCAAGGATGAATTATTCAGTGATTGCATGATTTATGAGAAAATAGATGTTTGCAGGATATACATTTTTGTAGTATAAACTTTTTTCTAATGAATTCCTTAGGCTTAATTTTTGCATCCTAATATCTAAGCTTTAGTTTATAATGGTATGTTTTGATGGCTTGTCCAACTCTTTTAAGCTTAAGAAAGTTGTTTCGAATATTTTAAATTTTAAGAAAAAAAACATCGACTTTTACTTAAATTATTATGCGCAAATTCAAGAAATCTTTAACTAATTTAGATATATTTTATAATAGGAAATCAAATGATTCTTATACATATACATTATTTCCAAGAATTCATAAAATTTGAATCGTAGAATGTTTTTAAAAAGTTATCACAAAACTATTGTTTAATATTTTCTTTTTGTTTGAATTAGTTTTTATACATTGATAGCTTAATAAAATTATCTTCCAATCCCATTAATTATTATTTTTTAATGATAAAATAGAATAAAAATAATATTGCGTGACATAAATCTTCAAAAATACGTACTATAGATATGCGCATACAGCGTATATTTGTACTCTTGGAGAGGTAAACGTTATCATAAAGGTCGCAAAAAATTCATGAATACTTGTAATACATAATAAATATCGATTTGAACTTTTGCTGTTGTGGAAGTGACGCTAACCATTACACGAAAAAAGAAAAATATTACTCAAACAAACACGTTCAAAACAAAAATTTGTTTATCTAATCATGAAATTAAACTAAATGCAGCAAGCATTACAAAAAATCACCCATCGTAAAGAGGCAATAATTCATAATGCTTTTTCGCGGTCTTGGCTATAAATTTTTAAAAGCTTAAACAGCAGAAAAGAATTGCCAAAATAAAATTTTTAACGTGACTCCCTTTCTCTAATACCGTTCCACGTCTTTCAATGCCTGATGCGTATTACGGAATACATCAACCTGCAAATATATACTGGAACAAGTGTTATTTCTTACACTTTAGGCTTCACATAAGAAAGAAATATATAATGGAGTTGAATCATACAAATCCAATACAATACATCTTCGAATCCAAAGACCGTTTCGCGAAATTATTGAGCAGCCGAAAATATGTGCCCGTACGTCTACGCAAGCATGAACTCCGGTATAGAAAGCTGCGTAAAGTATATTTGTAAGCAAAGATTAAGAAGCTATATAAAAAAAAATATAAAATATAAAAAAATTGTAGAAATTATAGTTTCTATTGAAGATACTCCACTTATTGTTTAAAATAGTTAAACAGAAGATCATACTTTTCAAAGTTAAATTACAGATTTTCCATAGGTATTTAATTTTTATCAAGGTTTCATATTTTTCCATAATATTGTATATTCCTTTTTGAACGAAGATGGACGAGTCTCTAGACTTGACTACTTTTACAGTTTTAACAATTGTTTATAATCAACCTTGAATTGCACAACTACTTTATAGTAGAAAGAACGATGCCCACAACCATATAGGAAACCGGCCCCCAAAGGAAGACGTGAAAAACCTATACCATCGTGCAGAGCACGAAAAAATATGAATTTTAAAAAAAAATTTGACGCTTTTAAGTGGAGGGAAAATAGAAAAATGACTACATAAAGTTTTCACCCCCTTTATCACTAAAAATCATAACATAATAAATACCGTAATTGAGTAATGATTAGACATCCTAGCTAGCTTTTAGAAAGTTAATTTTTTACGCGGATTTACTTTTAAAATGTGAACTGCGATTTTCCGACGATTTTATGACGAAAGCCCCAAAGGACTTCAAAAGAGTCAACAGCATCAAATAAAACATAAAAGCTCCGTTCAAATATTGAAGAAAAAGAAGGTGAAAAAAATCAATACTCCCGCAAGCAACCGCGCTTATATTCAATTTTCCATCAAGCATAAGAGCGCCTCGCTTCAGCCCATACCACACATCCTTGTAATCCCAACGATTACCGTAGCGCAACCCGCTAGCCACCCGGAAATTCATCCGTGCCCCGGCGATTGATATCGAGGCGAGCAAGAAGACAGGGCCGATCGGGCAATAAACATCAGGCGCCCCTGATAAATAGCCCACGGGGCCAAACTTTCGAGGAGATTGCGGCCAGCGCGGAAGCTGCGCCATGTTGGAACAGGGGAGCGAGGGTATATGGAGGAACGAGCTTTCTGGATTAGACGATCGTAACTTCTTTGATTAACTCTCGCGCCTCTTTTGGCTTCTAGCCATGGTGGGGAAAAATCGCGGAGGTGTCTTTTTTTCAGAGTTCGTGTGTAATGGGTGCTTTAGTATGGCGATTGCGCGCGGAAAGCTGCTATGTGGTGGAAAAACGAGCAAAAAGTGAATAATGGATAGCAAGTGTTGAAGATGCGCGAGCATGGTTGGTGACGTTTGGTTGGGAGTGAGAATGCGAGTTTTTGTGAGAGTGGTTTATTTTAGAAGTGTATCGATAATACAACATATGTTTAGTACGAATTGGGAGTTTAGAAAAGTCCTATTATATTGTTTTGTTAGTGTTTAATTCGAATTGATCTTGTTAAACGTGGTTACTACTATTATTACACTGAGAAAAATAGTATAACACTTATTATTATGTCGTATAGGAAACTTGTTACATCTTCGAGGAATTAAAAAAATTACTATGTTTTATAGAAAAATTTACTGTAATTACAGCACATTTGTATTATAATTATAGAAAATTTTGCTATAATTATAGTAAATTTTGTTATAAAACATAGTAATTTTTTTAATTTAATTTTGACACAACATAATAATATTTGTTATACTATTTTTCTCAGTGTACAAAACATTAATAATTACTACATTATAGGTATTTTTAGTAACATATAAGAAATTTTTTTATTCTCGTAGGGAATAAAACACTTACTATTTTGCGACTGCGAATATAAACTCAAAAATAAAGAATTATTGCGCTACCATTTAAAATAATCTTCTTGACGAGTACGATCTTCATAGTCACCAGGAAGATAACTTTATTCCATAATGGCATAATGTACTATTAAATAGAAATATTATTACAGACGGAAAGTTTTACTCCATGAAAATATGCGATCCACATATTCAAACATTTATTCTCTTATAATTAAATGATAAACTCTAAGAATGTGAACAACCTGTAAATGAGTTAAAAGTCACCCTAAAACAAGAAATGCGCGAATTTCCTTGAATGTACTTTTAAAATTTAATTTCCACTTTCACAGAAGGTCATTTGATCTTCTTTTTCAAGAGCTCCCAATATGCGTGTCTGTTCAATTTTTTACGAAGATTTTTCATTCCAAGTCTGACACAAAAGGGTTCCTTGAACCTACAAATCTTCATCATCCTTATCGTTTCTCAAGCGCAGGTGTGCAGGCAAAAATGCATTGTATTAGCTATTCACATATTGCATTATGCTCAATGAACATTTATTTTAAAAGAACATTATGACCATGAATGTAACGTGAAAACATGGGATAGATTTTAATTTGTATGCTTATCTTGTGTTTTGACTTCGATTTTATATTTTTATATTTTAAAATATGGAAGCTGCAGCGGCTTATTAAATATATAATAAGAAATAAGTAATTTAGTTTAATAACGTAATTTTCAAGAACTCTTTTTCTGTAAATGCATCCTTACACAACTTGATGATGGTAAGATTATACCTATAAATTTTTTTTTTCAGTAATAATTTTAAGCTAATTTTTCATCATTTTAACAAAATAAATATAATGTTATCATTATTATATACAAACATCTTAAGAAATCACCATAGTCTATTACTTTAGTGTAGATTTTATGTTATTATATCTAGCGTTAAAACACCTAGTACTTACAAGGGCTGCTTAATAGAATTTACCGACCACTTAAAAAATTGAATTTGAATTATGCTTTAGTACCCAGAGTTATAGTAAGTTTTATTAGTTTCTAGTTACACTGTATCCATTGCTGAATCATGCAGTCATCATAAATATAAACTCTGATAAATTAACGCATTGATCAGCAGCTGCGTAGATATTTAGAAGTACGACTTCCACGATTTCAGGCATATCTCAACACTACCATCCGCGTGCTCAATAGACATACATTCGAAACATCAATTTTTAACCTACTGATAAGTAAACACAATTTTAACGTTATACACGCACTCCCAATAGTCCACACTCCGCCAGGACGAGTATTTAATGGAATCCGTACCAACACGTCCCGTATGCATAACTCTTTCATCTGCATATGCGCTGGTATTAAGGGCCGTCCAATGGCAGGCCGGACCGATATTACACTCCATTATTGCTCATGAGAGAGGGAGGGAGGGAGAGAGGGGAGAGAGAGAAAATAGCTGATATATTCGGCGTTTGTTTGCTGCATTTGAACTTCCGGTGGTCAAGTAGAAACTTTTTTAGTACAAGATTAAAATAAGAATGATTTTGCAGGGACGAGGGTGATATAGGACAATATGCAACAATATAGGAGAAACTGTCAAACGAGGATGCTGGGATATTTTAATGATAGATTCAGTTCAAATATCAGAACTTTATTAGCATAATATTTACTGTATCAAATTACATAGGTAAAAACATCAATCGAGTGATAGTGATTATATATGGAATAAAATAACCGATATAAAATTGTTCTATTTATGCAAACTTGTACAATATTAAATTGCTTATTAAAAAGTACACTAATTAAATTTAAAATTTACACACTAATAAGAAATCATACTGTTCCCCCTTTTCTACTCTGTAGTACACACCTTCTTAATTAACACATTTTTTATGATCAGTTTTGAATTTCAATCAACAGGACAAACCGTTTTCGTGTTCTCACAAAAAAAACGAAAAACAACACAATCAAAGAGTGCCAGAGGGAGCATCAGTCGCGCAACGCTTCATAATTTAATGGTTATCCTCTATCATTGCGCGTAAGTGACAATCCGCATGCAGCTCACACGGAACGCACAAGGGTACTCACAACTCGCACGGAACATTTCGGGTGCGTTCCGATTTCGGATAGGGCCCATCTTGAGTACAATGTGTTCCTTTGTCACCCTAGTTCATTTTTAGAATTAACTAAAATGATCATAAATGCATCGAGAATGGCATCTATAATCATTACTTTACTGAGCACTATTTTTACTCTTGGTAAACGATACATAGCGAATAATGTTCCACACCACAAGATCTGGTCACGTATCCAAATACAAAGAACACGCACGCGACCAACAAAGGACTTTGCAATTGAAATAGATAAAATTTCCACATAAATAATGCACCTTGGTCTTTCAATCATCTATAGCTTTATTTAAATATAACCCTTCTGTACTGATTTAATCTTGAAAAAATTTTCCATCTTTGCGATCGGATATTGCCTTTAAACTTATAAAACAATTCACAAATAAAACAAGCGGTCGACAAAACGTATCCAACACCCAATAGTAGCAGTATAATTTTTAAATAAATATTATCATTAGGGGTTTCCAAATTATCTAGCATCGTTCTCCAATAAGGAACTGACATGCCATAAGAGATTGACAAGTTATCTAATTTTATTCTAATAAATTTGATAATTCCTGACTCCATGATTCTCTTAAGCACTTTTTTTACTCTATTAATATAGGGCGAATGAAATTCCATACCGTAAGTCCTGGTCAAGCAACCGAATATAGGTTTTGCAACTCGCATCTTTATCGTTAAATATGGGAAAATGTATGGAATATCATTCTCAAAATCAAGTATAATTCCTGAATAATTATTTAAATATGATGGATTGGGAAACGTTCCAAAAAATATTTTTAATTTTAGTTTTATTGCTTCCGTAAATTCTTTATGTGTGACTTTTAAAATATTTATCAAAAA
>JAPYZA010001815.1:0-38382 GCA_030522685.1 Eupelmus azureus
TATTAGCATGATAGTTCAGGCGTCAAACATAAATTGATAGAGACTTAAAGATCATACTTTCCATATTCTGTTTTTTTTCTTAAATTTTGCAGGTCAAGTTTTATAACTGATTTTCTTTATTTTAGATTTACATTATTAGAGTTTTAATATTGGTTCATTAAATCAACTGTGAAAATTTTAGCGAGTATATTACTGTGAGTATATTACTGTTCTTACATGGTTTTTTAAATATAATATATCTTATTGCTTGCCTGTAATATTATTGTCTACGTCGTATTTAATTATATCTGTAATTTTGATCTCTTTTTTATCTGAACACTGCCAAAGTTCCGGGTTCCAGCTCCTGTCAGATTTTCTGTGAATTCCCCGTGATTTGTAAACATTTTCATAGTCACCATTTATTTATCACTTGACTTTTTACAATTCATAAGATTTTCTAAAAAAAATTTAATGTTTATTTCGTCTTTTATACAAATAATATCAGAATATGTCAGCTCCTGTGATTAAATAATTATATTAATTATTAGTTTAATGAGAAAAATCTTATTAAATATCATTTTTTCGAATGTATACAAATGATACTTAAAAATTACGTCCTAACATTAAGTATATGTGTCCGGTCAAAGAAATAATAATCATTCATATGAAATAGCCCAAATAGTTATTTTGAAAATTTAATATTTTAATCTTTTAATGAAATACTGCAAAATTTTTATAGGTATTTTGATGAATACAACATTACAATAAATGTGTACAAAATTTAATATTCCACTTCTTACTTTTTTGTACAGTGTTTCATATATGAAACAGACTGTCGATAGCCACCCAAATCAAACAAAATTATTCATATTAATTGAAATTCAATTGAGAAGTTTTAAAGAAATTGTATTATGAAAGGTAACAATAAATTATCCATAAAAGTTGATCCATAAAGTATTTATTAATAAAATTAAAATAGTGCATTACAGTCATTTAATTACTAAATAACACAACCAAATAAAACAAAATTAACAGTTATCTCACTCATGCTTTATATGAAAATAATCTTAAAATTTATGCTTATATTTTATGCAAATAACAATTAAGTCGTCGTATCGTCATTTTTTTCAATTCACCTTACAGGTAAAAGTATAACTGTAAATAAAATTAATCATAACTTTTTTTTAATTTTCATAAAAACTTATGTTTTTAACTTATTATTATTTTTAACATATTATTTTCTCGCTATAAAGCTTTTTTATCTAAAAAAATAAGATTTATCTTTGGAAAAAGATTTTCAAGTAATATAAAATAGATATGAAAGATTAAAGAAGTATTTAAAAAATTCACAATATGATCCAGGCATAAATAACTAAAATTAATAACTAGCGTCTTATATTTAATTATTTTATGTAATTCTTTAGTATGGCGATTATAGAAGAAAGATGAAACTTTTGAAACAGCTATTAATAACTTGGTTGACAAAAGTATGTTAAAAGTGCTTTTAAAAGTCTGGTAAAAGATTGTTATTATTGTAGTGTAAAAAGTTTGAGAAAGCTTAATATTAAAGTGTACAAAGTTTTATAAAAAAATTATGCATTGACAGTGATGGGCAAAGGAGTATTTTATTTTTCAAAAACAAACACGCAACTTTAATTTATTAAATTTTATAAACAACAAACTATATGTTATGGTACAATCTCCTTTTCTGAAGGAGATATCTCTATAAAATACTTTTTAGGATATCTTATTTTAATTTACTTTTTAGGGAGAAATTTGTTTTGAAATATTCTAAATGCAGTATCTAAAATACAATATTTTGAATACTTTATTGAAATCACTGCATTATAAATCCTCCTAATTATACAAAAATATTTAAAATGTACATTTTAAATAACGTTTTAAAATACTGCCCATCACTATCCATAATAATGTAGAAAGTTCAATAAGAATTTTAATGTTAAAAGTTGAATAAGAAATTTAATGTAAAAAGTTTAATAAGACGTTTGATGTAAAAAGTTCATAAAAAGTTATTTGATATTCTTATTAAACACTACCCACACCCAAAACTACTCTTTACGCATGTACTTGGTACATCTGTGTACGCAACAAGCGTTCAGTCAATGGTCAATTTGTCCAATTCCGTTCCATTGGCATAGTGTACTTTCTTTAAATGCTGTCTAACCATAAACCTCCACTTGGTTTTATACTCGCACAGCTCGCACTTAAAGAGCTTTTTGGGCTTCTCATCCTTACCGCAGTAGAACTCAACATGTCGCTTGAAAGCTGCAAGAAATTTGAAGCTCCTCTGGCACTTTTCGCAAGCAAACCTTCCCGCTGCCTGCTGCTGGCTCTCGGTGTGACATGCTAAAACGTGTTTGCTCAAGTTGCCAGAGTACTTGCTGCTGAAAACGCACAGCTGGCATTTGTAGGGCTTGTCGGGTTTGCCACAGACTATTCGTCTGTGAAAGCTCAAGCTCTCTCGTGTCTTGAAGCTGTTGCCGCAACTGGGGCAATTAAAATTGGTACCGGAGTGCATCTGTTGAAGGTGACGCTCCAAGGTGTACTTGTTTGTGTAGCGTCGTTCGCAGTGCGGACACTGGGAGCGAGTGCTATAACGCTCGTAGTACATATGGGTTGTGGCACTGGATAGGCTGTCATAGTGATTGCGACAGCGGTTGCATTGGTAATAGTAGGAATACTGGCACTTGGGACAGTTCGGAGGCGATTTTGAAGGAGGTTTAAAGATTGTCTCGTCGCAGGTGGGACAGTAAAGGTTGAACGATTTGTCTATACCTGGAGAGTAAAGATTTTATTGTTAGGATTAACTCCAAGCGCAGGAGATAATGTATTTTGGAAGCATTCTCTCACCTTGTTTTAATTTACTCAATTTTGTTTTTTCCGTTACTTTCAGTGGGCTCGTTTCGTTCCCATTTTCTATTCTGTTATGGATGATTGTTCTTACACCATTTCCTATAAGATAATCCTTCTTTTATTATCAAGTACCAGTTAGAAAATTTTCTTTTTTTTTTAAATAAAAACTACACTTACGAAACGAAATAGGCGTTGGGATTCTATCTTCTGAATCATCACTGACTTCCTCTTTTGGATCAATTTGTTCTGGTGAATTCGTTTTTTTATCTGCTGATTTAGTTTCCAATCCATTAAGATTACAATTTTTACTTTTAATTTTTTCACTGTAATTGTGTTCAGATTCCACCATATAATCTACAAATTCGGTTTCATCATTAAATCGCACTTCAACAATATTAACTATGACATGTTAAATTTATGATCTTACGATTAGAAGAAGACTGGGTGATGTCATTTTCTGTAGCAAGTGGAATGATTTCCTCCCTTAAATAATAATCTAGAAAATGAACTGGTGATTCTGCAACATTGAAAGACAATTATTTTATATTGATGTAATTAATATGTCATGGCTTATGCGCGAAAAGTAAAAAGGATATGATTAAATCCAGATTGGAATGTTTGAATAATGTGTGTATGAGCTTCTGTATGAATGTGCATGAACAGAAAATATTGTGAGTGTCTGTAATTCAGTCTTGAATTCCATTTTATCAACTCCATTTCCAAATCGTGTCAACTGTCATGTCGTATCGTCGATTCAGCAAATCAATGTCAAGTTAGTTAAAAAATTAATGATTAATATAGCATGGATACAAAACCAATGATTAAGCAGTATGTTAGAATTTTAATGTGGGAATTACTAAATAAATATATAAGGGAATAGAAATTACCTAATAAAATATTACCTATAGTGCTATTTAAAAATTTAATGCAATTATGAAATTGAATTGACATTAAAATGAAAAAACTAAATTAAAAACCATTTGACTGGTTTTGGAAAAGTTTGATCAAATATAACTATTATAAAAATAGTAATAAATTTTAAATTTCATAAACCCTTTTACATTTTTTTGTAGCACTAATGTACTCATATTTTGTAGCATTAAGGTATTTATTATCGAAGCAAAAGGACTTTAAAGTAGGTATTTAAATATATATAGAAAATTAATTAAAAGAATCAAACATTTTTTATTTATTATTCCATGATATTTAATAATACTAGGTGACATACAAATATTACTTATATTTTTACAATTTTGTTATTAACATATTATTAATTTTTAATAAAGTCTAATAAGGAAAAGGCCATTATGAGTGAAAAGTAAATATTCAATTTTTGTTAAAAATATTTTTTAATTTTACCGTATGAAAATATAGGAAAATTGTATTCTAATTTTTACTCTAATTACAAAATTAATATCTATTTGTTTTGATCACAATTACCGTTTACCGCTGAAATTACTCTTTTACAGATACGAAACTCTTATTGGAATTGTGAATAATGACCAAAAAATGTTTATTTGTAAAAAATCTTAGTTAAGAATAGATCATATATTTTGTATAGATCACATTCCGTAATACAAAAGTTGTCAGAAAATATTTTGACTTCATTTCTTAATTATCATGCGATAGACACATATGCACTTGCCAATGCGATGACAATATTTGCATCACCTATTTCACGCTTAATTTTTGTCGTTTTACTTTTGGCTTCATGATAAAAGCGACAATTAATTGCCAAATACACTTTCATCAGCTTGCTATTATAAGAAATTCAAGCTAGCAAAATCTGCAAACGCTGCTGTCTTCGTGCTCCAAATCGTCCAAACTGAGATAGATGTAAAAGATACCTTTGAACATTTAAGATACTGAAAATTTTATTATTTTTGAAAAGGGTAATCTATCTTTTTGAAATCTATAAAATTGAATAAATTATAATTAATGATTATAAATTTTTTTATTAATTTTCATCAATATACATTATTACAAAATTTTTTTTCATCGTTGGAATTTAATTATTTGAAATAGATTTGTACAAAACTAATGTTAATATTATTAATTTTTGTTTCTCCTGTAGCCTCAAATAGATTATTTTCTCAAAAATTTATTATCACATTTTTATAACTAAAGTTAGAAAATTGTACCAAAGATTTGGTATTAACCATCTTTTTTGTGTCACTTGAAAAACACTCCCAACGTACTTAAATTCTAAAAAAAACTTATGAAATTTAATATAGTTTAATAAACTATTAAATTCCCAAAAAATATCGAGACTTAATTTCTTTATAAATTCTTCCTGTAAAAAATCATAAAAATTTACCATCTATAGCTTCCCCATATTTGAGCAGATATCTATAATATTTTTATATATAAATTCTAACAAAAGATTTTCTTAATCATTGACGCGTCCACTATCATTCCTTCACTTTCTACAACATCCCTTCCTTCTGTGCAGCCTTAGCACCCGTTGGTCCTCGAAATTTTCACCGCAGGAAGCACACTTCTTCTCAGCCTCGTACAGATTGGGATGATTACTCTCCAAATGCCTCAAGAGATCTGAACTTTTTGAGCAGCTAAAGCTGCAATGGGCACATTCGATCTGATGTGCAGTTTCAATGTGATCCTTAAGTTCCTTGACGTCCCGGTAAATGCTGCAGGGACATTTCGGGCAGACAAATGAGGGTTCTTGCATAGCGGATACCCTGCGCGAAGAAGCCCCAAGCTTGGACTGATCCTGGTTCTTAAAGGAGCAATGCTGGTCCAAATGATTCTTGACGACGCCAAGAGTGCGGTAGGTTTTGTTACACTTGGTGCATTGAAATTTGAGTGCGGTTACGCAGTCTGGACAGATGGTCACCGGGCTCTTAAACGTGCTGTTGTAAACGCGGAAACACTTGATGCAGTAGGCTCGAACCGAGAAGTTTATAGCTGTAAAGAATAGTTAATGAGTTGAGTTTCGTTTAGGTTTCGTTTTATTTTTATAATTCTAATAAACTTTTTATTTGAGGATGTTTTTAAGGATGAACTTTCTCCACATAGACATTTTTTTTTCTTTTTAAAAATGCTGACCTTTTTTATCGTTACTGGAACCAGTTTCTGTTTGTGGAGAATGCGCTTTATTGACACTTACAAGATGCGGACTGTTCTCTGAAAGAAAAAAAAATATATGTGGTTAGACTAAGATTAAAAATATGTCCTTCAATGTACAGAGAAATTTTTATTAATACTTACCTAAGGTAACATCAGTTTCGGTAGCAATAATGTCCCTACCACCTCTAATTTGGCCAAAACTGTTGATATTTTTTGAATAATCATTTTCCCTTTGAGATCCTGAATTAATAATATTAAAACATAGTTTATAAAAAACTTGAATTTATTATAAAGATCCACATAAGTATCAATAAGTACCTGAATAATGGTAATTGGTAACCACTGAAAAATTATCCGGGAGAAACACGGTATGTGCATTATGAATCGGTAGATCTACCAACTTAGGAAGCGATTCTGAAACAGTTTTATTTATAAGAATATTATTAAAAAATAAAGATTTTTATCATTTTCAAAAATAACATATGTATATAATTGTTCTATAATGTGGAATTTTCTCATTTTTTTGTACACGATTTCAAATAGGTTTGTACCATTTTTTAGGGATGCGAGACTTTCAAACATTTTTAAATATAATATTATAATATAATGAACACAAAATTATTATTAGTAAAATTGTATTTATTTAAATAACAGTTATCACATGAATTATGAATAGAAAACCTAGAACGTTTATTTTTTCTATAAATAAACATAACTTATTAGAATTTTTTAATACAAGTAAGATAAAAATTTAAATATTTTACAAATTTCTTAGTTTATAAATATTAAATTTGTTTTTTGCACAGGTGTTGACCCTGTGACGTTCAAGCGACCATTCCCGTTGAAATTGACTTCCGCACATGTCGCACTGAAAGCTATATTCCTGCTCAACGTAAACAATACGACGATTAAGTACTTGTTCAGCCAATTGCGATCTATTTATGATTCTTTGATTTTGGATGAACATTGCTGAAACATTTAAAAACAATAATTTCTGTTTAACAGAATCGTATTTTTATAGTCAATTTACAATATGCAAACAATTACAAAATGTATATCAAATGAGATTTTATTTTTAGAATACATATCTTGGGCACGTGCAAACAATTAATAAGAATCATTGCATGTTGAATAAGTAATAATTTATATTAGCAATAGAAGATGATACAATTATTATAAACAGATAAAGTATAAAACACTTCATAATTTGTTTTATTTTGCTTATAACATATTATAGTTGTTATAACAACTATACTATAGTACTGGAATATATACATTATCTAATGATGTAACTGCAATTCGTTTTCAATTTACCTATTTTATTATTCTCACTTAGTTCTTCAGAAATAACTTTTGTTTACTTTGACTTCTTTGATATTTTGAGTACCTAAAATATATAAAAAATTATTACTTTAACTTTTCAAATAAAGTATTCTTTATTTATAATAATTCAATGAAATTTCGGGATTAAAGATTTAAGGAATATGTCACAAACATAATTACGGAATACATTTATTTAAGTTGTATATATTACTCACAAAACATTATTAATTATACAAATTATTACAGATAATTGTTATGCAAAGATTGGTCTTCAAACCGCTAGGAAGACACCACAGTTGCACTATGTTGATCTTGTTTGTTGCATACCAACATAACTTTTAACTAAATAGTTTTTAATACGTTAATAAATATTAACGTATTAAAAACTAACTATATTCACATATACTTACAAAAATCACAATCTGATAATATTTATTTTAATAAAAGTAAAGCAACTACAAACAAATTTAGAGATAGAATAGAAAATTAACGGTTATCAAAACGACAACAAATTATTGTATTACTCTTTAGTAATTCCTTCTGAACAGTAAAGTTTAATCCTTATAAAATAGTTTCTTTAGCATTTTTTCATAATAGAATGTTTAAACATATAAATTATAATGGAAAATTTTAAGTTATATTTGAAGGTATTATTTACTAAATAAAATTAAATATAATATAAATATTTTTTTATTTATTACATTATTTTAAAACAATCGAAAAAATTATAAAATATATAAGGATTACAAAAAATTGTTTAAAACAAATATTTTTTATTTTTCGCATAACTTTTGGCAATTTTGTGAGTTAAAAAATATTCTTTAAATGATTTCTTATATTTTTTTAACACAACAATAATATTTAATGATTTCACAGATAAATTAAGCTTCAAAAAAATATTTACGTTTTCCAATGCCCTTTACTTCAAAATTCTTCTACCGCTCATATAGTAATTTGTTGAAGCAGGCTATTATAACAGAGAAGCTCTTTTTGGGTTGAAATTGCTTAAAGGGTTAAATGCCAGCTATTTAAGGATCAAATACGAAGAACTTGATATTAAAACTTTAACATAATTAGAAACTAATATTGACACAAACTTTAATAACCTCATATGAACATTCTGTAGAAGCTAATTTATTGCAATTAACAAAATTAAATTATTCGTGCTCATATTAAAATAATTATAAATTTTATATAATAATTCGATTATTAATTTTCTTTTTAAAAACTTTGCCGAACATTTACTATAAGCATAGCAAGCATTCAATTTAATAAACAAACCTCTAAAATGTGAAAAAAATCGAACAGTTGCCAAGGCTGTTTTTTTACAGTACATGATTAATTAAACATCAATTATAAATAGCAGTTAGGACACCTCTAAGCTAGCTGTCTCTTAGTTTCCAGGACCGCAAGCTTCTTTTTCCGAAGGCTAACACTTAACTTCCCGACAATGTCTTCGTGCTTTTTCTGCAAGTGCTGGGTGAACAGCCACCTATCTGTAGTGTTGTAATTGCAGTGATCACACTTGTAGATCTTCTTGGGCAACGACTTACCGCAGTGCAGCTCGAAGTGCTTCTGATAATGAAAAGCCGATCTATACATCCGTCCACACTTTTTGCAAACGAACTCATTTTTCAGATCAACAGCATCCGCGTGTCGATTAACCATATGAATCCTCATGGCCCATTTGTATTTACTGCTGAACGGACAGTACTGGCAGTTAACTGGCTCCAACTTGCTACCACATAGATGGCGCCAGTGCTTAGCCAAATTCTCGCGAGTTTTGAATTTCTTGCCGCACTTTTCGCACTGGTAGTAGTCCTCGGAGCGCATCTCTGTGTGCTTATTGGAGATGTGCGAGCGCAAATTGTAGAGTCGCAGGGTCGTAAAGTCGCAATAGGGACATTTTGATATGGTGCCGTCACGCTCGTACTGCAGGTGCGTTTGGACGCACTTTAGATTCTTGTAGCGCTTCTTGCAGGCTATGCACTCAAACAATAAGGGAGTGCTGCAGCTGGGACAGACGGTTAACTGTTTTACCATTTTCATCGTCATGTTGCAGGCCGGGCAGTGCATGTCGACCAGTTGGGAACTATCTAGGGAAGAAGCAATGGTTATTAAAGGTTCGGTGAAATTTTAGTACTTGAGCGTTGGAAGAGACACTTACTGACTCGTTTTTTTAGTATGCCAGTTTTCTGGTCGAATCGCATCTGATTGAACAGCCTTTCATGAATATTTTCTCGTCCGGCTTCTGAAATAGGTTCTGTATTGTAAATAACTTTATTTTTAGGGGGAAAAAGGCCACAGAAATATATTTTGTCGAAATTTTGAAAACTTTCCAAGTTTATTTACTCACCGAAAGAAATAGAATTATCCTCATCGCAAGAGTCTAGGAAAACCTCCTCTTTCAGAAAAGCAATTTCCCGAATACATGAAAACTCTGCAACAATTTAAATATAAGATTGCATTAAACAAAAAATTTGGGAAGACAACGCACGAGTAAATATTGTTAGAAAAATGTAAAATTGAAACCATGGAGATTGTAGCGATAAAAAAAATCAAGAGCTAACAAATGAATCAACAATTTTACGATAACTTGCTAATAAATAATAAAAATTCACCAATCAGAGTAGTTAATGAATAAACTCCAGTCTACGGAATATTACTGCCAGAACTCAAAAATGTTTACTCTATTACTAAGTCTTTTCAAAAACTTTCTTCTTATCTCTCTTATAACTTTCATCAGAATTTCGGATATAATTATATAATCAGTCGTACTACTGATGCAATAAAAACAGCAATATTATTTTGTATTTTTTTATTAAATCAAATTACATTTTCAATTTTTTTAATTACAATTGTATCTATAGTACATATAATAATTTTTAAAAATTCATATTTTATATAGATTAGTTAGACTTGCAATTTTTATTAATTTTTATGCAGCACTGCAATATTACGATCTAATTATGTTCAGGTTCTATGCTTTGTAAAATGTTTTTCCAAAAACTTTTTATTAATTGCCACATAGCTGCACTGGGTACATTTTAAGGAAGTTTTGTTTAACTCGTAACCTAAGTGAGCATGAAGAGATTGAACGGAGGTGTAGGGTTTTCCGCAAATTAAACACTCATAGCCAAGAAATGCTCGGCAGACTGTACACTTGGATCCCTTAAATGATTTCTTACTTGTTTTGTTGCATTTATGACAGTAAACGTTAACCAAATCATCTGAAATCGCAGAATCATATTTGTAATAACTTTATGCTACATTCAGACCAGAAACGTCAAAATACCTCAAATTTTAGATTTTATATTTTGTTAAATTTTTCATATTTAGATTTTCATATATTTTGATATATTTATTTTTTGTCGCCATTTAATTTTTCAAATTTAGTTTAAAAGCTTAATTAAAAATAATAAAATTATAAAATTTAATTATAATAGTACATTAAGCACCAAGGGAGTAAAGTCGCAGATTATACGGTTTGCGTGTTTGAGTAACCACCCGAGGGAATAATCGACTTCATTCCAGAGGTGCATATAATGGTTTTTATTGACTTAACTGTAAAACAACTAATTTAAATTACATTAAACTTAAGTTTTATTCAATTTTTGTAGTTTTTATATCAAAATTAAAATTTTTGGAAATAAAGTACTATATGCACCTCGAGAGTAAAGTCAATATTATCCCCTTGGGTAATTACTGCCGTCTCATCGCTCGGGCAGGAAACCAACCTCGGGAATAATATGCGACTTTACTTCCTACTATTATTCCCTCATTTTGCGGGAATAAAGTATTTAATTCCTGCATTTTGTCGGAAAAAGGATTATAGGGAATCAAATGCTTCTTTTATCCCGCCTTTTGGATCAATAAAGGGCTTTTACAGGTGAGTCGGGAACAAAATTATTAAGAGATATTTTGACGATGATAGATTGTTTACAATGCTGTACTTACTGAATTTCGTTTTATCCGTGATATTCATTGCTTTAAAAACTATTTCGTGTTGGCTTTCTTTTTGATATTGATGCTTCTCTAAATCATCTAAAATTAATTTAATAAGTAAATAGTTTAAAACTTTAGGGAAAATAAATTTTAATACCATAGATATTAGAGTCTGTAAATTCATCAAATGAAACTTCTTCTTTTATAGATACTGCATTGCGAATGGAATCATCTGTAATAAAGTAAATGTAATTATGAGCATAAGTAATTATAAATATTGAATAATAATAAATTTAACAAATTCACAGTAAAAATAGTAATATTGCGTAAAGTATTTCTCTTCAGATAATAAAAGATTGTTGGATCGTAGAAACAAGTGGTCCGGTGTTTCCAGGTTATTGTGCAATTATTATTTTTATAACAAATCTAGTGAATTCATCTGATACTTTGTGATAATAGCTAGGGTGTTCAAGTCATTAATGATAAGTGCGCAATTAGTTTAATAGGCTCCGACAGCCGCTTGAATTGATTTTCAGTCATTCTAAGGTGGTTGAAGATTATTCTAACTGAAGTTAGCTTTAAGAGGATGTCGGAACAGTATAACGTATGCACTATTTTATTTATACTAAAACCATTCCATACTTATTATTATTTCATGATCTGAGCGCCCTAGCTATTGCTATTACAAAGCCAATAAACATTAGATTGATTTACAAACTAATAATTTCAATAAAAACCCGAAAATACAAAACCGCCTAAATTTCAAAATAAATGCGTTTTCGTTATACGGTTTAACACATTTTATAGATTGTTCATTATTTAAACTCATTATTTCTAGCATGATTTTATGAGATGAGCGCCTTATCGTATTACTCATATAAAGCCAACAAACCCTTTAAATTCATTATACAGTTAATAATTTTAACAAAAACTTGGAAATACAGTAAAGATTACATGTCGTACCGCTCCAACATCTTGTTAACAATCTCAAAAAAAATTTTTAAATAAATAAGCCATTTGTTTGATTGATGATTGATGATGACAAGTTTTTAGACAGCGTTATGATGATGACAATGTAATAAGCAAAAAAAAAAATTAAATAAATTTAAAGAAAACAGCATTAAAAATTATTTTAGTATTAGACAAATTATTAAGAAAAATAATCAGTTAAGACAACGGTAGTTATTGTTCCCTGTCTTTTAAAAATAAAATATAAATAAATTGAAGAAAATACACTTTATTCATCTGGTACATATTTGCTCAAATAGGCTGAAATATAAAAAAATAACAAAGATACAATCCTTTCTCCTTCCAAAAAAATTTTTTTACAGAAAAACCATAGGGTGCCTTGTTTTGTTAATATTGATACTCTGTCATCTTAAAAATAGCGACTCGTGGGTTCTTGTTTATGGAAATGGATGACGTAAACTTAGTGCATCACATTCAAGACTTTTGGTATCCTGTCGTGCTAATCTCTCGGTGTTGAGACCTAATGTGTCGAATCAGATTGTTATTGCGCAGAGTGAGATAGTCGCATCTCGGACACTTAAGGTGGCCCTCAAGTCGCTTCCGCTCACAAATCAAATGATTTTGGACGTTCTTCGCGTTCTTGTAGCGTTTTTTGCAAGCTTTGCACTCGAAGATCAGTAGATACCCGCAGAAAACGCAATTCTGATTGCTCAAGCTAGGCTTGATCGACCTGCTACAGTTTGAGCAGCGAGCCGAAATGAACTTTTTGTAACCTACGATGATGAAATGAAAAGTTGAAAAAATATTTAAGAAATATTCAGCTTCAGATATCTTATTTTTGTTGATTGAACTTACCTACGCTGTCTTTTATTGTTTTTCCGTTTAAATCTGTTTCTGGATTCAGTCCACGGAATAACGCTTCGTGAGAATTATATGTACTTTCATTGACTTGTACTACTTCTGTTTCATCTGAAATAAGTTGGAAATAAAAAGTTGCTTGGAAAAAATAAATGTTTAAGAGCATTAATTGATTACCGTGACTAGTGAGATTTTCATTATCATTGTGATAGATAAATTCCTCTTTTATCAAAGATTGCGAGAGAATACCTAAAACATATAAGGATTAATTATGCACAAATAATATATATATAAATTTGCATAAAAACAATGAAGGTTAATTTTTCATGATAGACAAAAATTATACAATATTGTGAATAAAAATTGATCCTGCTTTACGCTATCTAATAATAAATTGCATTAATAATTTTATAATTTATAATTTTATTGATTATTTTAAATCAAACTTTCATTCTATCATAAGGAAGTTGTTGGATGCCATTTGATAACAAATTTTTTGTTTGAAACAGTCTTAAAATGAATCTTTATATTTAAGGTTTATTTAAGCAGAAAAACAGAAATATTCAATAAAAAGTTAATCCAATCCATGTCGACCTCAGCAGTCGAAAAATGTCTTCACCTGTAAATCTCTGCAAAGTCTTCTAAGTTTAAAGCCTCAGTAAAACTCTGTGCTTATTAGTCATATGTGTAATAATCAAAGGCTTGATATTAGCCACGTAATTTTGTGCGTTCTCTTGTGCTGCCAAAAATCCTCTAATGTCTGTACTGTCTTTTTACACAGACGACAGCAGTAGTAGCTATGGCCACAGCGGGACATGCGCATATGTCTTCTTATTGTCGCCTTCCGCTTAAACAATGCATCACATTTCGGACAGGTGAAGTAATCGGCCCTGCTGATCCCAGTGTGCTGGAACCGAATATGTTGTACCAGAGAGTTTCTGCGCGCTGTGCTGTACTCACAATGTGCGCACTGTTTAGGTCGTATACCCTCGAGATGTATACGCTCGTAATGCAAGTGACCCCGAATACTTTCATAGTTCTTGTAGCTTTTATTACAGACATTGCATTCAAACATGAGTGGGTAAGAGCATTTAATGCAGTTGTAAATATTATTTTCTGACTTGGCCACTCTGTTATACCCAGGGTTATTGCCTGTACCTAAGACACTTCTTATTAAATGTCAATCTCACATATACACAATTTTATATAAATGTTATTGTAAATTTTTTTTCACGTTTGCTTCTATATATCCCTTGTATTTTTTGTTTTTTTTCGATGTCAACAGTTCACATTTTTATTATTCAGTGTAATACTGTATACACAGTTTATAGTTTCATAATAAGGTCGTAGAACCAACATAAGATAGTTGAGGTAATAGTGTATCACAAAATGAAAAGTAAATAATTTTAAGTAAAAAAATTTTATTTACCGAAGATTCGATAGAAACATATATTTTTTATTATTTTTTTTTTATTACTAAACTATTTTGTAAAAGGTAAGAGATTTTAAAAACCAAAAAAATTACAATTTTATTTAGTAAATTTTACTAGACTTTTAGTCAATCTTTCTAGTATTTTTAGTTAAATGTACTATAAGTCTAAGAAAATTTTTTGGAAAAGCTGGTAATTTTTTAGATTTTTAAAATTTATTTCCACTTTATAACTAGTCTGATAATTTTTATTAAAAATTTTCATGAAAAATAATACTAGATCCACAAAACAGGGCCCAATATTGTAAAAACAATTCCATCTAAATTCTTGTCTCATATCTCAATAGCCAATCCTTTTTTCTAGCTTGATTTTTAGTCACAATTGTCCCAGAAGTAACTCTTGACTCAGGTGTTAGTGGGATATTTTGAGTGGAAATTTATAATCGCAGTGCGGGCAGCTTGTTCTCCATCCAATCATCGCAGTATATCGACGATCCGCATCGACTTGATAGATTTGCCGCGGTATGAGCAATAGACCGAGATCATGATGAATCAGCTGTAATATACAAAACTTTAATTATGCGAATATTTTAAGAACTCTGATATAGAAACAGAACATCAACAAGTAGATAGCATACCTTGAACGTTCGATTGTTCATCGCTGCTATGCAATGTCGCCATGTGGCGGGTAAGTTGTTCTTTACGCAACGATCTGTATTCGCAATGTGGGCATTGATGACCAATACCCTCAAATCGACGCCGCTCGCGGATCAAATGAATCTGACCACTTCTTACAGTCTTATAGAGCTTTTTGCAGCCTTTGCATGTAACGATGAGCGAAGCTCCGCAGGAATCACACTTGGTGGTGCTTCGTGTCGGCTTTACCGATTTTTTGCATTTTGAGCAGCAGACAGAAATTAAATCAGTATAGTAACCTGTAATGTTCAAACGTGATTTTGAAGAAAGATTTTAGAAATGTTTAAGCTTATATCCCAATTATTCAAAGGATGATAAAACTCACCTGTTTTTTGTTTCAATCCATTAAAAGCCCTGTCTTTTAGGTT
The DNA here is from genome assembly GCA_030522685.1 of Eupelmus azureus. NCBI lineage: Eukaryota > Metazoa > Arthropoda > Insecta > Hymenoptera > Eupelmidae > Eupelmus > Eupelmus azureus. The sequence continues at coordinate 15,529 of JAPYZA010001815.1, forward strand.
TAATACGCGGAAAAGTCCAGCGTGACAGTCTTCCCAACCTATATTATCTTCCGCTACTTCAGTATTATCTGAAATGATTTATTTTCTAACATAAAAATCTTACGGTGTTAGATTAACAAAAAAATTTTGGGTTATTGTGATTACCGTCAGAACTGAAATGGTTGACGTCTACATAGATGAAATTCTCTTTTTTATTAGATTGCCGAGAATGACCTACAACATACAAAAATTAAACGTGATCATTGTGATATATAAATTTAATAAATCGTAAATATAATTTTATTAAAATTAAAAAAGAACAACTAAAGTTTTTAGAGATAACTAAATAAAATGTTCTTCATGGAATTGATGTGATGAGGTTCATTGAGGTAATGAGCAATTAAAAATTTTTTATAATAAGCATATTAGGATTAGCGTAAATTAAAAAACAAAATTAAAATTTATTTTCCAAAAATTACCTTCATTTATAAAGACAATAATTTATTGGTTTACAAACATAGAATCACCGTAGATTATCTCACATGAAGACTGTAATTGTATATTATATATACAATTACAGAAATAAGGAGACAAAAACAAATCAAATTATAATCCAATAAAAAAATATAAACTTATAATATGAGGAATAAACTTATAAGTATATTTTACATATCTTCATGTTTCAAACATCAATGAACTTTGTTCTTTCATTTGTACTTCGTTTTGACCGACAGCTAATTAACTATATGTCAAAGGTTATCAAAATTATCAACTAACTAAAATATAAAATAAAATATAAGTGAAATACGACCATCCAAAAGTCTTAACAATATACATTTTTAAGTTAACTTTACTTAAGTTCTTATTATTTAAGCACGCTGCATTAAGTCTCGATGCTTCCTCTCTAAATGCATTCTCAGACTTTTCTTCGTGTTCGTCTGAAAGGCACAATGGTCGCAGCTAAACTTTCTATATTCGGATCCACAGATATCAGAGTGACAGACCTTGAGGTGTCGGATCAAATGATAATTTAACACTGTATTGAATTCGCAGTGCGGACACTTCCTGCACTGTTGCAGCCGCTGTCGCTCATAATTCAAATGAGCTAAAATAGCTTTTATACTCTTAAACGGCTTCTTGCAGGCGTTGCACTCGTAACTTAATGGAACAAAGCAATTTTCACAGAGATTATCGGTGACCCGCATGAGCTTGTTCGATTTGCCACAGCCCGAGCAATGGACCGAGATTAAATTGCGACCTGTTGGAAAAATGTTAGATGAGTTTGTATACATTTTTCATATTAATAGTACATCTTTGAGGATTAAACTCACGCAGTTCGCCTTTCATTATCTTCCCTGATTTGAGTAGTCTTAAACGGCGGAAAAATACATCGTGTACATTTTTTGTACCATCATCATCTCGTGCTTCTATCAAATCGCCTAAAATAATTTTCTGAGATCAAAATTTGCATTCTTAAAATAATAAATATCTAACGAATTGATTTGATTACTGCCTAAACTTTTGTCTTTTATTAAAATAGATAAATCAAGTGTGATTATACGAATAATATACTAAAAATAAAATTTTATTTTGGTAATTAAGTATATTGTTTATGAAATCTACCTTGAGTATTAACCGGATTATTCTTGCTGTGAAATGTCAAATTGTGCCGTCTAAGATCTATCATGCGCAACGTGCTGTATTCGCAATGCGAGCACTGCAAACCAAGACCATCAAACCGTTTCCTCTCATCCATCAAATGGGACCGGGCGTTTCTTACGGTCTTATAATGCTTTTTGCAACCATTGCATTCGATGATGAGCGGGGCTCCGCAGGAATCGCAATCACGATTTTTCCGATTTGGCTTCATCGATTGACTGCAGCTTGAGCAGTGGACTGAAATTAAATCATCGTAACAACCTGTAAAGTTGAAGCATGATTTTAATACAAGATTTCAGAAATATTTAAGCTTACATGCTAATCGATCAGTGAAAAATAAAACTCACCAACTTTCCTTTTTGATTGTTTTTTTACATAATTTATTAGATTCAATTTACGAAAAAGCTCGGTGTGGCAGTTATTTAACCTCCCATCATTATCTTCCGTTCCGTCCACATTTTCTAAAATGGTTAGTTTTTAAAGGCACAGATTTCGCAATGTCAAATTAATAAATGTTTGTTGATTATTTTGATTACCATCGGAACTCATATCGGCGTTGACATCTACGTAGATAAAATCCTCTTTTTTAACAGATTCCAGACCTATAACACATAAAAACTAATTATGTTCATTTATTGCATAAAGTATAACTTTATGTAAGTATTTACATACTTAGTGGTAATAAAAGAAAATGTTCTTCATGAAATTGATGATGGCCGATTAAGAAAAGTTAATATTAGAATTAATATAGATTAAAAAACCAAAATTAAAACTAAATTCTAAAAATTAAGTTTATTTATAAAAACGATACTGATTACAAATGCTAAACCACTGATTATCTTGAGCGGAGGTTTTAGATTTACAGTTACTATCTGGTCTAATCGAGTCTAACGAAATTAAAAAAGTGTGATTAAATTTTTTCTCTATTTACACCATTAGTCTAGGTAGCTTATAGATCTAGGTCGCCCTTGTCAAGGTTTCGTACTACCTTTCGTACATTAATATAATATTTTTAGTTACTTTTTAATAACAATTCTTCGAACCTCTTTATAATCGATAGCTTAAAATTATCGCAAATATTATTATTTTAATTACCATCGATCAGTTTGATTAAACTAATTAAAATACAAATAAGGAAAAACTAGAGTAACCAAGTCTCAATACTGAAAAAAACAACTTCAAATTAATTTTGCTCAATATTACATTAATTCAGCACGCTATATCAAGTCTCGATGCTTCTTCTGCAAATGCATTCTCAACGCTTTCTTCATGCTGCTCTCGTAATCACAATGAGCGCAGCTCAACATCCTGTGGTGGCTCAGCGTGTGGTATCGGAAGTTGCACATCGTCTTGAATTTCTTACCGCATTTTTCGCATGAGTAAATTTCACGATAAGGGGATTCGTGACGGTGCTCATTCAAACTCTTAAGAGTTTTATATTTACAAGTACATCTCAAGCATTGAAAGTATTCGGCTTTGTCGATATCTGCGTGTCGATTTTTTATGTGTCGGATCAAGTGATAATTACGCGACGCGGTATATTCGCAATGTGGACACTTGACGCAGCTATCGAAGCGCTTTCGCTGGTGGTACAGGTGGGCCTGGACGGATCTCACATTGTTAAAGCGTTTATTACATGCCTTGCATTCGAAGACAAGTAGGGCCGAACAGACGTAGCAGTTTCGGCATCCCCAGTTCTGATTTATTGAATTGTTGCAGCTTAAGCAGCGGACTGAGATTAGGTCCTTGTTGTAGCCTGTAGCGATAAAGCGTCTGGTTGGTGAATGAATTTTATGGAATTTGAAAGAATTTGCTAATTATCTCTTAAAAGTAAAAAGTAACCTTTTTTATTTCGCTTTCCATCAAGGTTTGTTAACTCCAAATTGCGGAAAAATACTTCATGACAATTTTTTAAACTATCGATCTGCTGGAATTTCTCATCTATAATGATTTTCTGATGTTAATATTCAAAATCATAAAGTATTAAAAGCTCTAGGTGTAGGATAAATTTGATTACCATTAGAATCAAGATCCACACTGATATCGTCAAAAATAATTAATTCTTCTTTTATAATTAATTGTGGAAGACTACCTGTAACATATAAAATTTAATTTATCATATAATTATAAATGTTTATGAGCTACGACTGTAAAATTTAAGTATTCCCTGGTTGATTTTCTACCAATGTTATTTTACGTTTACATTTCAATTCGATTTATTTTATTTGTAAAAGTAATCGAAATTTTTAAAATGATAAAGTGTTTCGCTCGCTAATAATCACCTAGTCCTCGATTTCACATTTAATGATACAATTTTATTCGTGAAATCAATGATAAGCAAGGAAGGATTTTACCAGTAAGGAACATTATTTATGTACATAAAACATAAAAAATAAATTTTACTTTTAATAATTTAATTCATTGTGATAGATATAAGCATATACAAGTGCAAAGCCATTGATGATCACGCTGAAGGGATGATTGGCGATAAAAGAAGATTAGAGCTTCCACCACTTAATAAAACAATACGAGCGATTAAAATTATATCTCTACTTGGTTCAGCGCTCTTACATGTTAAAAATTACACATTACAGAAAACTTTATCTTACATAATTTTTTTGTATAATTTTTCCAGTAAACATTATTTTACAAAATAATATTATCACCACAACGAACTACAATCAAGTGCGAATCCTAAGTATTCAAGCTTTCACTACTCAGTCTTGCTGATCATGTGCTTATGTTGCTGTCTGATGTGCCGGTTGACATTAGGTTTACGCACTGAGCTGTACTCGCAGAACGGACAGTTAATGGAGCCTTTCAAACGCTTTTTTTCGTAGAATAGATGTGACTGAATGTATTTCATACGTTGGAAGCGTTGCTTGCAGGCCTTACACTCAAAGATAAATGGGATACAGCAAATATCACAACCTAAACTGTATTCATCTATTTTACTCGGCTTGTAACAGTTTGAACAGCGTACTGTGATTAAGTCATTGAGCTCTGTGATTATAAAGTATGTGCTTAGTGAACGATGTTTTTAAAATTTTAATGCATTTTCTGATTATTTAACAACTGATAAAACTCACCTATTTTGTCTTCCATTATTTCTCCATTCGCGTCAATTAGATTTAATTCGCGGAAAACTTTCATGTGACAATTTCGTAAAATCTCATTCTGTTGCGCTGTTTCCATACCATCTAAAATCATTTTTTAAAGTGATTATTCATAATATTTAATTAAAAAATAATCAATATGTTGTTTTATTACCGTCAGAGGTAAGGTCTACAATATCATCAACACAAATGAATTCCTCTTTTATCAGTGATCCAGAATCTGTAACACATAAGGTTCAATTGTGTTCATATATGAGAAAGTAATGATTTTATTATTAAGTGCATATATTAGAGCAAAGTAACAGCTTTTTAAAACAAATGTAGCAGTGCATTACGTAAGTGCATTATCAGTATATAAAATTAGTTGTGAAAACAATGATTAATGGTCAAACAGTATTGTTTGCCACAACGCCACATAACTTGCTTCCAACGTGCTTGTGCGGCTAAGTTTGATCTTCTAGAATTTTATATGTATTACTGAAGAGACTTGATGATACAATTGAGGCATCAATTACAAATAATTTTAATTCACAAAATTTTCTTTATTCATTTGCTACACATTGTCAAATAATCTGGAAATCTGAAAGGAAAATTTGGAAAAGGAGGATTTTTTTATTATCCTGTATAACAAGTGTAGTTTGTTAAAAATCTCTCGTTATTCTTGTACAACAGAAAATATGAATGCAACAATAATATTTATTTTAAAATATTAAGCACACTGGCACAAACTTTGTTTATTTTTAATTTATACAATAGGAATTATAGAAATATGTAATTTTAAACATGAAGACTTTTACAAAAATTAAAGAGACTTAATGTGACAGATGAAATGATAATTACATGACGTGTTCTAATCGCAACGCATTTTTACAGCTCTATATTCGCTAAGGTCTAAGCACTTCTTACAAAATAGTAAATCTTTTCAAATTAATAAAATATACTTTACCTATTCGATATTAGTATATCAGTCTTATTTTCATTTTTGTAATTTTTTATTTGACGATAACAAAGAATTAAATTATCGAACATAATCATTTATAAATTATCAAACGGACTTTATTTATTTAAACTTTTGATGAGATAAAACACTAAAATTTCTTTCTGATATTTAGTCCCAATCATTTAGCAATTCTCACCCCCTTTTCTGTTCATGTAAGTTTTTCTTTTCAAGGCATACTTTCAATAATCTATCAACTCTCTGTGTTTTGTACGCAAATGCTTGATCAGCGTTGACTTCCTATGAGACCCGTACTCGCAATGAGCACAGAAAAAGGTCTTTTTGTGTGAATTTAAGTGACGTCGGTAAACGGAGATCTCCTTAAATTCTTCACTACACCTTTGACACTTGTAATAGCCACCACGGCCGCATCGGGAATTGCGCATATGTCTATCTAGGTGGACCTGAAACTTAAACTTAGCACCGCAATTCAAACACTTGCTGTACTAGGAATTTTTTATCTTAGTGTGTCGAAGCTTGATGTGGGCAGTTAGATTGCTACTGAGTTGAGTGCTGTAATCGCAATGCGGACATTTTCGACGAGTACTGACTGGCGCACACACAAGATACAAGTGATTATAAAGGTTCCTTATGGTACTGTAATGCTTCTTGCAATTTTTACATTCAAAGGTGAGTGGGTTCGAGCAAGAGTCACAGTTACAGCACTTCCATTTTGCCTTGAAAGACTTCTGGCAGCTTGAGCAGCGGACTGACATTAACTTCAGAAGGTCTGCGATGGTAAAAACAGAATTATTATTTAATATGTTATGTAATATTAAGAGGAATCTTTAAATTCAAAATATAACTCACTTGTTTTTCTATGTTTCTGTTTTCCGTTTGAGTCCTCGTGCTTTGAATTCTTTATTTCCGTATAAACTGAAATTATTTTCTAAGATAACTTTTTATACTTTTAAAATAATGTTTATTTTATGGATTACTTTTGATTTAATACCATCAGAAATAAATTCCGCACTGTCGTCACAAATGAATTCCTCTTTTATGAACGATAGAGAATAATTGCCTGCAACATATAAAATTTGATTTTGTGTATAAAATTATATTTATGGAAATAAGAATACATGATTGAAATTTAATCAGTGTAAAATATTGTCGGAGAAAATAATAATAATTTATTAAATAAAAAAACTTAATTTCTCTAATGATATAAGAATATTCAGCAATTCTAAAGTAAGAAAGGTGTAAAATTAGTGGATACAATTTAAAGGTACAATATTTATTTTTCAACTGAAAGTTAACTAGTACAAAGTTTTATAATATTTCCTAATTACATCATTAAAATGATTGTATCAATATTGATAGGTTTAAGTAGATATAAATATTACTTTTAGTATTGTTATTCCATAGTATGTAAAGATATAAAAACACCTTAATTAATGGATATTATTATGGCTTATCTTTGGAGTGGCAGTACTTAAAAAGTTTACTCAGTTATAGCGAAAAATTACCACAATCATAAAAGTTAAGTAGGTAATACAAACTAAAACAATTGTATGTATGAACGTAATATAAGGCTGTTGAAAGGCGACGAAGTGGTCTAAGGGAGTAGAGCAGCGTGTGTAGAATCTCTTTGCCACAAGCGAAGTACAAGTACTGAGCAAACTTTTTAACAGACAAATTTCTCAATATCTTTATAAAATAATTAACTTCAATTGTAGAAATGTACGTTTTAGCAAAGTACGTGTATAAATATATAAATCAAATAATATAAACTGCTTAGAGTCTAAACGCATACAGCTATCTATTAATATTGCTTGCAATTAACGTGAACACGTGAAGTAAAGGTTATAAAAATCCAACCTTCATGTATAAACCGATTATATCATTAAAATTCGCAGTACAAATATTGAAAATGTATATTTGATAAAACAGTAAATGTATTATTTGTTCTATCATCTAATGATAATATTGTATATTTATCAAAAAGCCGCTTTGAGCATTGGTAAAAATCAATTCCCATCTACCTAAAAGTACGAATTACTAAATATATTTAAGATATTATTGCTTTCTAATTCAGACTTTTCTAAACTCCTATAATATAATGTATATAATATGTATATTGATTAGGCGTTAATTTTAAAAGATTTGATCAAGTTGAATTTTTGATGATTATTTGGTGTTACTATTCGTACAGTACCTCCGATTTGTATCAAATGAATTTTACGTCATTATTATTCTTAGAGTCAAAGTTTAATCATAAAGGATCTCTAAAATTTCAAGATGGAAATGACAACTGTTCACATGATGCAAACCGGAAAAAAACCATACACAACCTACATCTAATTTAAAAAAACTCTCATTTCTTTATATCCCCACTACAGTACAGTCTCTCGTGCTTGACCATGTGATTCTTCAACTGATACTTGAGATAGCACTTATAATTGCAGTGGCTGCAGAAGAAGCTTTTCTCCTTCCCGCAGTTATAGTTCTCGTGTCTCTTCAACGTCTGCGAATGCTTGAACCGCTTCCCGCACCAGGCGCACTTGAAGAGATCGTCTGGCTCGAGCTTTTGATGCTGGCTACGCGAGTGCAGCTCGAGCGAGGCCTTGTACTTGCTGGTAAACGGGCAGGAACTGCACTTGTAGGCGGCCTGCTTCTTGCAGGTGAGGCGCTTGTGACGCTTGAGATTCTCGTAGCTGGAGAATTTGGTGCCGCAGTCGGGACAGCTGACCCGGCCGTCCTGGATTTCGAGCTCGGCCTGCTTGGCATTGCCGCAGATAGCTTTAACGTGGCAATAGAGGGTCATGTACTTGCGGAAAATTTTGCGGCACTTGGAGCACTGGAGCATAAGGGCTGAATCGCAGTGCTGACAATTGGCTATCTTTTTACGAGGCGGTTTCTCGAACGAGTCGTTACAGTTGGGACAGTGCAGGTGGATCAGCTCGGGTGGACCTGTGGAAAAGATTTTGTGGCGTTGAGAGTGTTGGAGGTTGAGCTGGAGAAAAGAAAATCTTTGAAGATTCTAATGGATTCTTTATTGGTTGACGATATTTGGTTAATAAAAAGGTAAACATCAAAGGAAAGTAATTTCGTCGCAATAGATTTAATTTTAGTTATTTTTATAATCATTCCGTCAAAGAAAAGTTTTAATGCGATTCAATTATAAATAAACGTAGATCAAGTAATGTCAAAAATTTATAATCTCGATGCGTGTGATAGTTCAATTATTATTGAGCACTTTATTGAGAATACAGAAGATACTCAATACGTGACTTATCAAGGATAACAATGAACGGAGGATATTTAATACGTGATTCATAAGAGATTGCTTTCCTTTAGTATGAAAAGAAACAGTTCATTACAAGTAATTTTAAGCATCTGAAATGAAAATTTGTAAGAAACACTGAAAATAAAGTTCTTTTCTAGTAGTAGTTGATATTTAATAAAGTGTAAATTAAAAACTGTTATCTCCGTAAAATATTACATTGATACTTCTTTTTTATACTAAGCCAAAGTATGTTTCGATTATCTTTTATTCTAAGTTTTTTGATAATTACACATTCTCTGCTAATTTGGGCAGCAGAAAACAGTCTTAATTTGCGGTCAGTGAGTGTGGTAAGTCAAGTTTTATAACATACATTTTTTTTTATCAAAAGAAGTGATTAAGAAGTAAAATTAAAATTTTAGGTATTCCGACATGGAGATCGGACACCTGAGAAGGACCCTTTAGAATTTTATCGAACAGATATTTATAGAAACGAGTCCTTTTATCCAATGGGCCTGGGAGGTCTAAGTAATGTACGTACTTTGAGTCAGAATTGAATTTCAATATTGTATTAAATTGAAGTTTTAAAAACTTTTAGAACGGCAAATACAGGGAATATAATCTTGGAAGATTTCTGCATAGAAGATATGACAAATTTTTGGGCCCTACATATGTACCGGATCAAGTATTCGCTAGCAGTACCAGTTTGGCTCGAACGCGTATGAGTCTTCTTCTCGTTCTTGCGGGCCTTTATCCACCGAGATCCGGACAAGTATGGCGGTATGGTATCCGCTGGCAGCCTACCATTGTGCAACATGTTCCCGCTGAAGTGGAATCAATATTTCATCCTTCAATATGCCCGATGTGAGAGCGATTTTTATAAAAAAAGATGAATTATGTATTGATTTAGAATTTTTAAGAATTCGTAATCAATTGGCATTTTCTATTTGTAATTTTTTAGATACAAAACTGAACTCGAACTAGTTAAAAATTCATTGGAATACAAAGAAGAACAATCACTGTATCATGATCTCATGAAAAATTTGTCAACGCTTACTGGTAACGAAATCGATGACATAAGACATGTTTCGGATTTGTACAATACATTAGCGGCTGAAAAATCTATAAATCTTAGACTTCCAAAGTGGACGGCATCTTACTTTCCAAATGGGCCTCTTCATGATGGAACTGTATTTTCTCACAAAACGATGAGTTTTAATACTAAGTTGAAAAAACTTAATGGAGGTGAGAACAATGTGATATGAATTTGAAACATACTTTCGATTGTTCTTATCGAGGAACTCGTTTTTAAGGTCCATTTCTACGTAAATTTATAAACGATGCCCTAAATACTAAAAAAAATATGCTACATACACCGAAAATATATCTGTACGGGGCTCATGATACAAATTTAGCTGCCATTTTATACGCATTAAATTTATGGAAGAACGTAATACCAGCTTATTCGAGTGCAATTATTTTTGAACTTTACGAACAATCTTCAATATATTTTATTAAGGTAAATTTAAAATCAATTATTATAGTAAAAGAAATAGAGAAATTGAACTAATTTCTGATATTTTTCTAGATACTGTATTACAAAGGAATACCAGCGGAATTAGAAGAACTGAAACTATCAGAATGTTCCAAATTTTGCCAGCTAGAAGATTTTATTAATCTTACAAAGGATGTAGTACCTGATGATACATTCGAAGCATGCTTTGGACCACCTAGCAACTCTCTTTTAATACCGAAAGGAGAAGATCCACTTCAGTGGATGTACAATAAATTAAAAACATGGTATTCGCTTTAATGTTAGTAAGTAATAAAATTACTTGTAATGACCTTTTATCTAAGCCAACATCAATAAAGTATTTTTACTCAATTTACTAAACCAATAAAAAAATCTAATCTTCTGCCGCCAAGTAAGAAACTCATAACAGCAATGAAATCTCTATCTAGTTATGATTTTCTTACTTTAGAAGGCAGTATTATATTTAATAAAAAAAATTTATGCATTTAATATACTTACAGGTATATCGTTCAGCTGGTGAATTCTCTTTATTTTTTACAGTAGTCTCGTGAGTTTCGTTTACTGAAATCATATGTTAATGTATTAAAATTAAAATTTTTACTAATAGTACAGTTTAATACCGGTGCGAAAAAGTAATTTTAGCATCGCGAGGACGTTTGCCCGAATGAAGCGAGGGTGAAAAGTCCCACAAGGTTGAAATCACCTTCATGCTCATGTATCGAATCCTATTTTTTTATACAACGTGCACAAAGCAAGTTTCAGCATACGCTTTTTCGTTCTAGCGTGAGTGAAATCGAACTTTGCACATGATGTATAAAAAAGAAATTTTTCAATTTCAATTTTAAAAATCTAAAAATTACGTACCATTGTTTTGTTCTTTAGGCTCATAAACTGATTTTCCTTCAGCTGGTTTCACATAAAAACCTGCAATATGAATGTAATTGCTGTTATTAATAATCGTTTTATTTTTGTAAAATCATTCACATGCTCTAAATAGCAAAATAAAACGACTACAAAAATCTCCATTCGTCTAAAAATTACAAACTAGAAATCCACATTCCTTTTTAAAAAATACTATTGCTAAAATATTAAGCATATAAAAAAATCAAAGTACAAGTAATGATTAAATTATTTAATATTCTATAAAAATAACTTTAAATTTGGTAATATACGTGTAATAATTTTAATAAAATACTATTTTATTTATTTAAAGTTTAATTTTCTATAAAAAATACATTTTTTATAGGTTTAAATTTATTCAAAATTGTATTTATTACAACTTTTTTGCTGTATGAATTTCTTTACATTATCTTGCACCTGAAAAATATAAATTTCAAATTAGTCTTGAAAATAGATAAAATTTTAAAAAATGTATACATAATATTATTAAGCTAATTATTACTTTACTATTGATGGGGAAAGAATTTATGCAATTAATGTTTTTAATTATATTTAAACTTATTTTATTATTTCTAATAATTTTAGTAATCTTGTTGTAATATTACAATTTATTAAATATATTATTTTATATATTTTTTTGAATATAGCTTATATAATAGAATGGCATCTAATTAAATAAATATAAAATAAAAACTGTCTTATTGTATTGTTTTAATTTAAAAAATGAATAAACTAAATTTATTATTGATTTATAAATATTTAATTAATCAAGTAAATAATTTAATATGCATCTACTTTAACCTTTATAGGACAGTATTTCCCGGTATTAGATACTATAATTACGGATTTTCTAAAAAATGTCTCAAATAAATGTTTTGATAAACTTTACAACATAATAATAATACATAAATCTCTTATTTTACCTATAATTTTTTTACATTGCATTAATGCTATTTATTTTATTCAAACTAATAATTATACCAAATAATCACAATTCCTACTGAATTATTACAATCAGCTCTGAATAAAGAAAAAAATCCAACGAATTTAATTATATAAATCTTTTCAGAAAATTATTTTCCACGTGCAAAGCAAGTTAATTAAACGAATAAATGTTATTCAGGTCTCATCCAGCTAATTCTTATTTCCATTTAAACTCTTCTCCTTCAAACCGCATATGGCAGCCATCTTGTAATGACGGGTCAGTCCGTAGTAATTATGATAGTTTGTATTGCAATGCTTGCAGAAGAACTCCTTCTCGGGAAAGGCGTCGGGGTGGTTTCTCTGTATGTGGATGGCCAGGAGCGGATACTTTTGAAAGGCTTTATAACCGCAATAATCGCATGTTAGGCTCGGCTCTTTGCCACATAGATGTTTCACGTGGTTTAACAGGGATCCCCTCGTTTTGTACACCTTCCCGCACTTCTCGCAGTCAAAAAATGCGTTTTCGTCCCGATTGTGGATATTTTTGACGTGTGTACGCAGCGAGTTGGTATACTTGGTTTTGAAGTCACAATAGGGACACTGAAGATGCTCAGTAAGGCCGCATTCGCGATTCTGATGCCATCTGAGATACTTAAGCAACTTAAAGGTTTTACCACACACCCCACAGTTGAACAAATCTTTGTGGTTATACAATGTATGCACAGACTTGCAGTGATCAGTGAGCCGACACTTTCTCGATGTCTTGTAGTCACATATGTTGCAAGAAAAGCCCTTGGGTTTACCGCAGTCGTACTTCAGGTGCATCGTGATGTCGCAATAGTTACGGTAACGCTTAGAACATTTAATACACTGGTATTGTAGAGACTCATCACACTTTTGACAATTGATCTGCTTCACCCCGTAGACTTTTTTCTGAACCACGTTGCATTTTTGGCAATACAATACTAGCAAGTTATGTAGATCTGTAAAAAAACGAGGAAATGGTCAGTAATGGTTACATTATTTTAATAAAATATCTACTATACGAGAAAATTAATTTTTAGAAATACTTACAAAATTTAGTTGCTGCCGTCATTTTTGTTGGTGAAAGAATTTTCTTATCTACAATTTCGTTTCTGTCTTCTATCGGTCTTTGTGTTTCTTGGACACTGTCTTTTTCCGGTGTTTGCGTACACACAACTTTGTTACTGCCTTTTATCGGTCTTTGTGTTTCTTTGACACTGTCTTTTTCCGGTTTTTGCGTACTCACAACTTTGTTACTGCCTTTTATCGATTTCTTCGCGCTCATAACTTTGGTACTGTCTTTCATCGGTTGTTTCCTATTTACAACTTTGTTACTGTCTTTTACAGATTTTTTCGTGGTTACAACTTTGTCAGTCTGGATTCCAGATTTTTTCTTATTTTTGAGTACTTTTTTCGTATTTTTAAATTTCTTTTGTATTATTTTATCTACAAATAAAAAATATTATTAATGAAAATTAAAGTCAGTTCCTAAGTTCACTTAAAATGGTATTTAACGATGAATACAAACCTAAATTCTCTGAAATTTCGTACAAGGCATCTGTATCTATAAACTCGATATCAGTCCGGTTTGTTTCAAATACATTGTTGCGATTTTCTTCTTCATCTATAATTATAAAACATTTATTGATTAGTACTGCAGTGTGCATAATACATAAGAATACATAATTTGAGAAACATACTTAAGACATCAGATGTATCAAGTATCAATGATTCATCTGAGATACTAACGTCTTCAACTTTTATCTGGACTGCTTCTGTAGGCTGAATTGTTTTGTTTACAGCACCTCCTGAAATATAATATTAATCCTCTGAAAACTTAGAATGAAGTTCTAAAATCTATAAACAGCATGCTTCGAGTTATTTTCTTAAATTCAAATTTTTAAGTTCAAATTTAATATAAAAAAAAAACATATTTCGATTTTTTACATGTTTAATCTTTCCGATATGTATTAAATTTTATTTATGCGGTATATAAAATGATAAATTAATATTAAAATGTGTATAGTTAAGAAAACGGTCTTCAACAAACCAAGCTGCTAAAAAAGTATTTATTTAAACGCATTAAATAAATAATTTTATAACAACTTGGTTCGTTGAAGACCGTTATTTTAAAAAAGTATAACATCAACGAACATTCTTTAGGATAAATATTCATGCTAAACATTATAACTTATACATTTTTTTTATCCAACTAGACAAAAAAAAAAGAAAAACATTAGCCACAACATTTATGCTAATAGGCAGGGTAACATGAAAAATAAACATTATTACAAGAAAAAAAATTCTATACGAATTTATTTTAAAAATTGTGAGTACATAATTATAATTTTATTAGTCACTTCAAAAGTGTCAATATTGTTTGCAATATATTTTTATAAAAATACCTTATCTAGATTAAAGTGCTCTTTCATAAACTTTAACAATATTAGTGCTTTATTTCGTAAATATTCCTAAATAATACGAACATTTATAATTTTATTATAAATTGTCAATAAAAACATATCATAATCCTAACAATTCTGTTAAAAATAAGGCGACAATCAATTCGAAAGCGAATCGACGCAACTCTTCAATTCCTTTTTAGAATGCAAGTTCTTAACGTGCGAAGTAAGGCAAGCCTTTCGTTTGGTTTTATAACTGCAGAGCTTGCAGGCGAACGACGGCTTCTTGCCACACTCGAACTGTACGTGGCGCTTCAGAGTACACTCGTTTTTGTAGACTTTGAAACAGCTTGGACAGGCGACCTTGATCAGATCAAACTGGGTGCCGTGCATGCGTGCCAGGTGCCTGACCAGATTGATTTTTTGCAGACTGCGATAGTCGCAATGTGCGCAACTAAAGCGCGGTTCCTTGCCACACTCGTTGCTCACGTGGCGACGCAGGCTCGTCATGTCGCGGTATCGCCTGTTGCAGGTCTGATTGAAATAAATACAGTTTTGTGAATTTAGGATCTATGGGAGAGTTGGAAGGGGATTGGTTGAAAGTAAACCCTCAGTTGAATGGTGGTAGGTCTTATTTTTAAAATAACAGTAGGCGACGACCATGATAGGGAATGACTTTATTTACCTATATGTTTTTTCGACTATTGACAATTTTTTTCTATTAAAATTTAGAAATAATATAGATAGTTAAACTACATTCTTTTATTAATTATTTGTAACTAAAGATTAGAATTGATTTGTTGGAATTCCCGCAAATTTAACAGATATTTTCATTAAGGAAACGTGAACCTTTGCTTGTTATCGAGAATGTGAGAATTCATTTTTTTACATTTTTAATTTTCAGAAAAATTTCCGTCACCAAGTTATTGTTTTAATAGAGAATAATAACTTTATGAATTTTCTAAAAATTGAAAAATTAAATAAAAAAACTTAATTCCTGTATTTTTGATAACAAAAAGGATTTTATATTGCCTTAAAACTATAATTTTATTAAATTATATAAATTCGATAAAAGTTATTTCTTTTTTAAAAAATTCCATTCTCTTTGTTAAAAAATTATTAATTTTAAAATGTCGGCAATGTCGATATGCTCGGATTTTGATATTGATATTTTTCTGGCTATAATTTTTCAAACAAAATTGCTGGTATATTTCTGAAAAGAGGACGACGTCATATTTAAATACAATTTCTCAACCGATCTAAATAATGTTTATGTCATGAATTTTAGGTCACTGTATAATATTCCGTAGAGAAATCTACTCAACCCTTTCACATTCCCTTAACAAAATAGAAATAAATTACATACTCTCTAAATTTTCAATAGTGGGAATTTCATTATTTACTCTTTAGTGGAGCAATCTCAACTAAGAAATAGTAAAAAAATTCACTACTTTATCGTGAATTTTCACTAGTTGTCAGTTGAGATTGCTCCACTAAGTCCACTAATACTGGAATTCTCACTATTTAAAATGTACTAAGTAGCTTGTACTAATACACTTTGTTATTGTTAGAAAACTACTTTGTTATAAAATTAGAAAGAAAGCAGTGTCTAAATTTGAACGTTTAAAACTTAAAAAAACTAATAAGCTGAATAGACAAAAATAATAAAAAATTGTTTATTCAGCTTTAATAACTGATTATTATATTAAATCAGCAAATAAAGTTTTTTATCCAAATCTTTTTGAAACAGGAATAAAATCGAAAAATAAGGTATTAAAATAGATTAAGTTAATATTTTTCAGAAATTTTCAGCAAATGAGGGTAAACTTTCAGAAGCCTAAAATGAGTACTCTAAACACCTAGTGATCAGAACCCATTCTAATTAAGTAAAAAGCATACTCTTTACTCATCCAAGCCATCATATCACACAATCAATCAAAAAAGCAGTTCTTACACCGCAGACAAACTCGTTGGCCGGCGCTCCACCGCACCTCTTGCTGCTGAGGTGATGATCGAGCGACTTCTGCGAGGAAAACAGCTTCAGACAGACGCCGCATGAAGTCTTATTGCGGCGGCCATCCGAGTGCAGAAAGAACCGATGCCGAGTCAAGCTGTAATTCGACGTGAAGTTGGCATTGCAAAGCTCGCAGCTGTAACGCGCCCTGTCTGTGTCGCCCTGCTGTACCCTAGCCACCCAGCACTCGTGCTTCATGTGGCGACTCGCATGGGTCTTGTGCTTGTAGGTCTTCTTGCAATACTTGCAGGGATATCGTTTCTCGCTGGTCGATTGCTCCCCCTTTGACAACGTCGCTGAAAAGTTTCGTTTGCATTCGTTTTTTTTTTCATTTTCTTTTTGGTCGTTATTTGTATTTTGGTAGAATAGAAGAAACTTACGCGAGCTTTTTGAAGCCAAAGTTTGATTTGACTGGTTAATGCTAGTTTCAGTTTCATTCTTATATTTGGTGAAACTTTCTTCATGAAGGTTTTCCGTTTTTATTCGTAAATTAACATTAGTAATGTCATCTGTAAAATTTATATTAATCAATACGTATTTTTTAAAATCCAATGAATATATTTATATGAATATTTCACACACTTGTATCAATTTCAGATACGTTTTCATCAATAATGTCGAGTGGATCTTCTTCTTTAATAGGAGCAGAAATTGAAATATTTGTATTAGAGCCTAAAAGATATAGATACTTTTTTTAAATTTAATGGATGATATCGCCGACTTTATATAAAAGATTGTTTCATTTCTTACATGAAAAATCTGCGTTGTTATTTACTACGTTATCATCAATCTCTTCTTTTACAACAATAAAACTTTCACCTATAATAATAAATGAGGGTCAGAAAATTTAGATAACTAGAATTTGAATTGACAAAATAAAGATGATCAATAAATCTAGTGACACTCACTTTCTAAATTTATGTTTGATCTATTTTGATGATCATATGTTTGACTAGTTGATACTGCTGATGCTTGATTGTCTTTGTGATTTATGTCATTATCATTTTCGGTTTTGAAGAAAAATTCATGTTTTACATCTATTAAAACATATTTTTTGTATGTTATGAAATTTCTAATGAATTAGAATTAGAATTTCTATAGATTAGAAACTCAATAAATTAATAAATAATTCACTCTAAGTAGATTACATACTTACAAATTCTTAATAAATAGCTTATACATATTTTTATAAATTAATAATGATAAAAATGTAGCTATAGGATAGAAAAAGAAATATATTGAAAGATGACATGCTCTTTTTCTTTTGTATGTTTTAATTATAATAATAAAATATACTTGCATTTTAATTTCATTTCTAAAAAATATTTGCCAAGTCTACATTAAATATATTTCTCTTATATTTAAACGCTAATTACTTTTAAGTATATCCTGTATCATAATTTTTTTATTATGATATTATTGAGAGTTATCAAAGATTTTTAAATTGATAGATGTTATTATATAAATAAATGAATAAGTAAATTGATATATCAATAAATAAGTAAATATATAAGTAAATTAATATATAAATAAATAAATAAATAAATAAATATATAAGTAAATTAATATATAAATAAATAAATAAATAAATAAATATATATATAAATAAATAAATATATAAGTAAATTAATGTATATAAATAAATAAGTAAATAAATAAATAATATATAAGTAAATTAATATATAAACAAATAAATAAGTAAACAAATATCTAACCAAATCGCTATTAAACACATACCTGGATCCTCACGCTCTCGATCCTCCAACTCCCCGCTCCTCTGCGAAGCGACCCACCTCACTCCCTTCTTCCTCAATCCCAGATCTCTAAGTATCGTCCTGACCGCCGGCGCACCTATCTTCAACCTTGCCTCGATCTGCCGATAAGTAACTCTTGGATCCTCTTCAACGAGCCTCTTAACTTCCGCCACGTTCTCCGGAGTCACGGCTTTAGGTGGCCGGCCCTTGCGTGGACTGTCGCTGATGCTGAAGCAACCGCTGGCGAACTGCTTGTACCAACGATAAACAGTGTCGCGAGCCGGACAATCCGATCCTAGCACGTTGCGCATCTCGGCGTGGCAGTCGCCGAAACTGAGGCCACGACTGTAGTTGTAGCGCAGGATCGCCCGGTATTCGATGGTCTTGGGGTCCATCATTATGGGTGGTGGTTGGTTCAAGTTTACGGGTAAGAGGCACTGGTTTGGCGAGATTCACTCGTCATTTTTAGTAAAGGGTTAATGAAATACAGTCTTTATTTATAGATTGTTCTGTATGTTAATTGGAGAGAATGAAAAGTACATTTTAGGTGATGAATGGATTTCCTAATTTTAATTTAGAAAATATTTGTTATTTTATATTAAGTTGAGTTTGTTAATTGTAAATTGATGTTTCGAGTATTGTAAAACATAAAATAGATACGAGTGCCCCTGCTTTTTATAATTATCAAATTTAAAAATGATCTAATTAATTTCAATTTTATCGTGTAATTTAAAATCATTGTAGTATATAATAAGAAACTTATGAAAATTTTAAATCCATGTATTTAAGAATAATTCTGAAAATCTAATATAATCCAATATAATGCTCAGTACTTTTTAATTTATTGTTACTACCAAAAAAACTTGCATTACCTTATAAAAGTAATTTTAAACGCATTTTTAATTCAGCCTTCAACATTCGCAACATTCGAATCATTTTTTTATATATAGTACAATGTTTTACTACGATTTGTAGTAAATATACAATCTATTATGATAAATAGAGAATACAAAGATTTCAAGAATTGTAATTGTGTTAAATAAAATATTTGGGTGCCTGACTATAAAATTTCTTATTAAATTATATAATACAAATGAATTTTTATAAATAGATTCGTCGATGAAGTGAATGTAAATCAGTAGTTTTTTATCAGTTCTTCTACTGATATTGGAGGATAAAAGTAATTTCTTTGAAATTTCAGTAATATTGCAGATTATCTATGAATTAAAATTTCTCGGCATTTTAAAATTTAATTATTAGTAGAAGAATTGATAACAAACTATTGATTTACATTCGTTTAATCAAGGAATTTATAAAAAGTCATTTGTATTATATAATTTATCAAGAAATTTTATAGTCAGGCGCCCAAATATTTTGCTTAACGCAATACAATTCTTGAAATCTTTGTATTTTCTATTTATCATAATTTGTTAGATTATATATTTATTACAAATCATAGTAAAACATTGTACTATATATAATAAACTGATTCCTTCAAATTCACATTTCTTTAAAAATTACATTAACTTGTACACCAATTTGCATGTATAAAACTGATTAAAAATGAAAGTCTAAAAATTAATAGAATAATTAATGGAGTAATCAATATTAAACACTGCTAAATCCGAAACAAATGAAAAATACTCTTCCAAATAACAAATCCATACATTCCCTCGCCCCAAATAACCTGCTAACACCTAAAAAACACGCACACTTCCTAATTTCATCTTGCAAAACACATCCACAAAGCATATCCAATTAACCCTTTCCATCACAATTAATTCTCCCTCTCGAATCACAACGAAAAACTCACTCTTCAACACTAAATCTTCGCTCCCGCAGGCACATCTCGCGCATGTAAACAAACGCACGCTCGTTTCCTCTCCCGGTTAGGTTAGTTTCCTAACCTCTCTCTCTCTTTCCCGCTCACATCAGCACTCCGCTTTCAAAACACAAACTATCCGCGTCTCCAGGCACACCGACGAGCCACGAAGTAATCCACTTTCACCGAACGCGCGACGCATTAAATTAACCGAACGAGACGCTAATAAAATTCGCGGTTCCAACGGCCGGCCGTGAGAAAGCGATTCAGCTGATGCGTGTATACAGATTGTAGACGTCGAACTACGTAACGGTCCGTCCCCTACCGCGCGCGCGCTATATTATGATGTACCCCTGCTCGCCTCGCGGCGCTCGACACTCCGATGACTCACACAAAGCAAGAGTATAGCTCTGTGTGCGTGTGAACGTGTATATATAGTACGTACGGCTTGGCGCGTCATCAAGACTTTTGTATAGCGGAAAGTCGTACTCCGGTTTCGCCAGGCACTATGTATATATTAGAGAGATCGGAGCGGAGTCGGCTCCGAAAACTACGTTTGTTTTGGAGCGAGTGCGGTTTTTGCGGATTTGAGCTGTGAACATTTAGATAGTTGTTGTTTTGGTGATTGTGTAAGCGATAGGCGTTTGGATGTTTTGGATCGGTAAATTGTGGAAGATTTGTTGGGATTCGTGGTGTTAATTTGGGATGAAATATTCAATGATTGAGTATTTGATTATTTATACGTTAATTAATAATATAATACGTACATCTTATAATTACATATGTAGACTAGTTTTACACAGCACACATAACGTTTAAAAAAAACGTTTATACAATTATCAAGATTTCTGTATTATACCATCTGTTAAAAATGTTTCATATCGCATTTATTTCAACATATAATCGTGCAATATATTGTTAATTTTAATTGTTTAAATCAATTTTAATCAAATAAGTATTTTTAACTGAGACTGCATATTTTCTCTTGACTAAAAAAAGAACGCAAACAAACTATGTCAATCATTACAGATCACTTTGTTTCTCGATCTTTAGATATATTTTTAAAACAATCCTATCTGTAGTATGAAAAATATTAAAATAAAAATTTTAATTTATTTTACAGCTGAATCGTAAACAAAGCTCAATTCCACACATGCTTAAATAAAAAAAGCTTGTTAAATTTCGCTTTGTACTCATTGTATAAAAAAATAGGGGTGGATATATGAGCGACAAATCACTTTCTCGCATTAGTATCAAAATATACTATTTTACATTAAATTTTTAAGTAACAGGTGGATTGTTTTTAAAATTTATTAAAATCGAACTTATCACTAAAGCTCTTCAAATAATTAAATAATAAATAAGTACTACTTCTTCATATGTTTGTTTGAGACATGACACCTCAAGCTGTACTTTCTTTTACACGTGTAATCACAAAATTCGCAGCATAGTTTTCGGGGATTGCCGCAGGACTGGCGGTAATGAGTTTGCATTGTATTTTTGTTCTTATAAATTTTGCCACACTTTGGACACTGGTGAAGCATCGCCGATAATGGATCTAAAAAACATGATAAAGATTGCTTTAGGACCGCATTATTTATTTTTTTTTCCTTTAATAGGTATATACAGACCGCTGGACACTCGAATTTGTTCATAATTTGGATTTACGGGTATCAGATTTGCATCGTCTTGTATGTAGATCTGCCTTACGTTCACCCGAAAATCTGAAAAAAAAAAAAATTTATAGTCAGTACATCGTATATTTGTATTATTATTCCACTGCAGCTTTGCAAAAGATGATTACTGGTAAATTATTACAATTAATTGTTAACAATCTGCCAATTTTCAATTGATTATTTCAGGATATGTACAAACAGGAATAAAAAGAAACTACATACTGAAGTTATAATAAAAACATAAGAACTCACATGACAAACGGTTAATCTATAAAATAAATATATTCATAAATTATTGTGTAAATTAAAAAAAATCTTTGAAAATTTATTACTATTTTTATTTTTTTACAAGGTTATCCAATCATTTTGATTTAAAACATAATATAGTGGTTATTAAATTTGCTAACAATGTTCATAGGTTTATTACATAATATTGTCATATCACAAATAAATAAAAAAAGTATTAATTTAATTGTTTACAAGTGCCTTTTTATCTCGGTATCAAAATTATTTTTTATTTTTATAGTTCACTTGCCATTTTTTTTATTTAATTCTAAATAATAATTTCTATTTAAATTAAAAACAATTCAAATACTTAATATGAAACAATAAATGAAAAAAATAGTAAAAAAATCTTATTTTATATCTTTAGTTTTTGGTACTTTATTTAAGCATATGATTTTGCTTAAATTTACAAATGAAACTAAATCTATGTCAACTATATGTAAATCTTTTATTTGAAAAATTGAATTTATCGGACTTCTAGGAGCCAATGATGTTAAAGATTTCTCAAAGAAGACCGTTGACATTCGAACCTCTGCAAATGATAG
>JAPYZA010001816.1:0-19366 GCA_030522685.1 Eupelmus azureus
ATGTCTTCGCTGACCTTTTGAAGGACTGTTTGTTAGACGAAAATTATGATAAAAATGAATTTAAAATATATTGATAGTAATGAGAAAAAATCTTGAGTTTATACTTTACTCAACGATTATAGTTGAAAAGAATCAACAGGCCTTTGTCTAAGAAATGACCGAAGGTCGACTTTAAATAAATAATGCCAAAAAACTCAAGATCATAAGACCAATTTATTCAATTCTTATAAGTATTATATTTGTAGTTTATTATAAATTATTAACAAAAGTAATTTTAAATCTAAATCTAAAAGATAGTATTTTACAGAACCCCTGAAGACGCTTTGCCAAATAGTTTGAACTTTTCCAAATGGTAATAGATTGACAGTATTTTTTAAATTATTAAATATTTTGATAATTAACAGCAATGCATTAGCAATTAAAATCTACTAAGAAAAAAATATATTAGTAAAGAAAATCGGCTATTTTTAGTTTTTTCCGGTGGTTTATTATAATTATTTTAAAAATAACTTTTTTTTAAACAATTAAATAAATAGTGACCTAGTAGCTGCTGAAAGTACGCACAAGTTCGTAGTTAATTCATTAACAATTTAGCCAAATATTTTGCGAGTAGCTACTTATCAGTTTAAAAATTTATGTCCAAAATATGTCGATAATATTAGTAAACATTAATTGCATTTATTATTCAGAATAAAAATAATGTTGCAAGTTTCAAGTGGAGGGTATATAATATTTCCTCAGCAAACATCCTATAATTTGTCAACTTACACTTCGTGTCAGAAGTCATACAGTTAAACTATGAGTCATATAGATAACAATTATTAATAGTTTTCCTGTAGTATAACTTATAAAGATGTTGCTTGTAATTTATGAGTAGTTTTTCAGTAAAAATGTGTATACCTATATTGTCATTATTTTATATTATCATTATTTTATCATTATCATTATTTTACCTATATTGTCATTATTTTATAAGAGTTTTGTCAACTATTATAAACTAAAATTGCAGACGCTTAAAATCAAAATTTTTAAATATGTATTATAATTTAATACATGCTAATTCTTTATCAAATATACTCGATTGACAAATACAACGAAAAATTTACTAAAGTAATCATAGATACTGATTTTGAACCGTTTTTTTTTTTATCAAATAACAAAAATACATTAATTTATTACAAAAGTAATAGAAATAATAATACACCAATCATCGAATTTTCTTTTATTATATTAAATCTTCTTTCAAAAAAAAAACGTACGCCTAACATCTCGTTATTCCTCACTCGGGCACGTACATTTTCCAGCATCATTAAGTACTCCATTGATCGACTCTGGAATACCATAGTCATTATTTTTATAACAGAGCATCTCGCACCTAACCCCATCCTGCTCTAGATATCTTATTTCCTTCCTATAGTTTTCAGGCTTTTCAATAATCTTGATGTCGGACCATATAGCATTGAATTCAAGAGATGGACCAACGACCTCGAAGAATTCTTTAGGATTTCGTTTGTTCATGCGCCAGATGCGGGTTTGGTTTTTCACATAAATCCACTGGTCATCCACTACTATGTTTTCAGTGTTATTCAGAGGAGAACGTGCTACTATCGTACGGTTGTTATCACCTACTATAGCACTCTCGATCAGATTAGAATGAGTTATCCAGTATAGGCGATCCTCAGTTGCATCGACAGACATGCACCTACAATTATCAGAAATTAAATATTCATAATAATAAATATGCTTTTTTGTTTTGTATTATTTTAATAACTTTACAGAAATCATTCAAACCTGATATTTTTTAGATAGTTATTATAAAAATTACATTTAAATAAACTAAATGAAAAACAGATGGATTACGTGATTGTTTACAACCACTCTTAAAGACAGAAGCAGCTTTTATTTTATAGTTAGATCGGTTCAAGTTTGGACAAATAAGCGAATAAATGAATTCGTGAGTTAAAAAAATATTCGATCAAATTCAAGTTTTTGTTTACTAATGTACTTTGTTTAAAAATTATATGAAGCATCCACTGCTCAAGTTTATTTTGATTCAACTATTAACTTGTTTTTAAATGCTATACCAGAAAATTGCAGCGATTTGTTTGCTTATTCGTAGCGTATACTGGTCTAATATCGTTTAAAATTGTTTGAAATACTTCCACTATTGCATTGATTAAAGTAACAAAATAATCCAATAAGGTAACACAATTTTACGCTCTTAAAATCGTTCTTAAAATTGAGATTAAAAAATCAACTGTGGTCAAAGCTTTAATTCTCTTACCTGACATCTACATCACGAAGATAGCTAATATCCAAATCGCCAGAATAACCGACCCTCCGCAATCGACCCCCAGTACTCTCTGGCGCAGTCGTCCACGTGCTCAAAAAGAGATATCTCCCTTTCGGATACACAACTAGCGATAACGGCCTTCCGAAAAATTCATAGATCAACCTGGCATTCTCATCCTTATTCTTCAAATTCCGCGAGTACAGCCGATACGTCGTCTCGTTAGCCCAATAGCTAATGTAAAAGAGCCGATCGTCGTCATGATCGATATATCCAAAGCACTGGCCCCTTTCTTCATGTCCGAAATTCTTCTCGCGAAAACTTACTGCGTCAATTTCATCGAAGCGCAAACAGTCGGCGTAGTAGTATTTCCCGGTGCTGGGAACATAGTCGACGCTCGCTAGTCTCCCTGGACTCACGTAGTCGATGAAACGCAATTGCACCCTAATAGGACTGCTAGGGCTCGAGTTACCGTCGACGCGGCGCATCCAGGTCAGGAAGTCCTTCGTGTAGATGAGGTACTTGTGGGGGGTTTGGCAGTTTTCAGGATTTCCGTCGCAGGATGGCCTACGATTGGGCTCTGCTGATCGGCGTGTTGCATGATGGGCTTGGAATAGAAAGATGTAGGTTATCGCTTGTAGTTATCGTGCTTTCTAACAGCGGTAGGTTTGTAAGATGAGTATTTGTGTTTGGTGTTAAAATATTGGATTGTGTTTGGAAAAATGTAAGTTAGTGAATTTTAACAGTTAGTATTGGAAAATAAGGTTAGTAATATCTTACCTTTAGAAGCTTGATTTTCTATACAAGAAGCAGATAAGAAATGAGAGACACATAAAATAAGTGTAATAAAAAGATATCTAATATTATGCCGATCATCTTTAAAAAATACCATTTTTTCAGTAAATAAAACGTGGCTAGCGATTTCTTACTAATTTTTATAAAACTGCTTATAAATGTCTACTTCTTCAAGTGAAAGAGCGCGAGCTACTCTGCTGGAACTTGTATGATAGTTATTTTTATAATTCTTATCAAAAAACGTAAATCCCGTCAACGATTAGTCAATAGTCTTGAATAACGACGAATTCATGGTGATAATTTAAGATATAGACTGTTGCAAAAAGTTTATTATTAAAAGTTTTAGTTTACAATAAGATTTTAATTATTTGAAAAAAAATGTAACACTTTTATCTTTCAATGTATATTTAATTATATAAAAAATGAAAAATAAACAAGCTATAGTTTTGTTTTTATTTAATTACAATGGTTATTCCCACACTGATAAGCTTTAATGGATATCCCCAACAAACTGTAAGATGTTTCTTTGATTTTTTACACTTAATGTACGTAAAGATTTTAGCCTCAACTTGACTAAGATAGAATTTTTTCTTATTTAATGGAAGTTTCCATATATTTTTCTCATTACTTTTTCTTTTTAATGTATTTTTATTAATTTTCCAATTGATTTTAGCATAATTGAATATAAAGATTTTTGATAAAGTATGACTTTACAATTTTCTGTAATAATACATGTGAAGGAATATTTATGTCAGGGTAACTTAAATATGTGCAATAAATTTAATCAGAATTTAACTTTATAAATATAAAGTTGTGCAAAAAAATGATTTCTTGAAGACAATTATCTTAAGTAGCCTATATGATTCAGGAAGAAGGTTGAGAATACAATATTACACGATACTACAAAGAAGTCTTAAATGTTACAAGATTAACGAGAAATTATAAGTCTAGTATACTGAGTAGAAATAAGTTGAAAGAAAGAAAATTATGTCTATACATACATAATTGTTTATTCTGAAAACGGCAAATTGAAGCTTGTTATTGCTCTACTTTGATTTTATTTATTGAAAATTTATTTAGGACATTTCTAGACTAAATTAGTCACATTTCAAGGAGAAGCTCTATTATTACATTTTCCTTAAAATAAGACTATTAACGTCCGTAACTTGAGTTTTCTAAAGCGTTAGACCGTATGGCTGCCGCTTCATTCATTTTTTGACAGCTGAAAACATATCCCAAAGTTTCATTAAGATCTGAGTCCCGAAGGTGTGACACTTCTTGTAAGTGTCAAACAAAGGAATATTTGTTGTTTATTACAGGTTATTATTAAAACAGATGAAATTAAGCTTTAGAAAACATATGTACGACGGTAAGACCTGCACATCAGTTTGTATTTAGATGACACTTTCTAAGGAAATAATTATATATCTAGGCATAGATTTCATGCTATTGCGTTAACCATTAAAAATTTTTTGTAAACAAAGAATTGATCGATTTGTAACAATAAGGAAACTTCACAATAAGGAGATTTAAGGAAAACTTTTAATGTCCCTGAGCATTTTTGCGATAATGTCCACTTAAATATTTCCCTGTAGATTTGCGTATTTTGTTGAGTTCGTAAACTTTTAATTAGATTAAATTACTCATAATGACTTAATAATAAGGGATATGCAATTTTCTATGAGACTATAAATACTAAAATAGCACTTGTCCAAAACACAAGTCGCTAGTATTTGTATTGCAGTGTAGTATTAAATCAGCATCAAAATGTTCCCTCGTTACTGTTTTGTTCTTTTCGTCGTATTTGCCTTATTTGTTTTTACAACAAAGGTTTCAGCACAAGAAGCAGCCCAAGATGATGACACGCAGACACGCGCAATCCCAGTAAGAAACTAATTAAATTTTTTCTTCACTGAATTTATTAAAGAAAAATTTCGTAATTGTAACTCTTTGTAATTAATTTTATAGTCTTACGATACTTGAGAAAATATTAAAATGTTTAAAGGGGTTTATTCGTACTAACTTATATTAGTGCACCGATATCTTAATAACATTCGTAACAAAAGTTAAATAGAGTAGACAATTTTATGTCTTATTAGCGTCTAATATAAATGAAAAATCATTGTAATTAGTTGATTGATAAATAGCTGTTAAACAATTAATTAAACAGAACACCAAAAATTATTGTTTGGAAGCATCTCTATGCTTGGATTAGTGTGATTTCGACTCGTGCAAGTATTTTGCATAGAAGATGAGTGGCTAATCATCATCTAAGAAAATATTATTTGAATTTTAGAAAAAACTAGTTCTGATCATTTATTCACTCGGATGGGCGTTCAAACACACCCCTGTTGTAAAATAATATTACATTAACCTATCTTAAAAAATCGATGGCAGGAAAACTGATTTTACAAATAAAAACTAACATTGATTCTTTTAAACTCGCCAAGAAAAGGACCCAGTTCTAGGTACTTCCCATTTTTGACACCATTATCTTGGTCTTTTAGTTCAGGCGCTTCTGCTTTTAGCTTATTGAGACGGCGGGTACTAGCAGTAGTAATTGGTCTCTGGTATTACTCGCTAAATTTTGAGTATGTGGCTTTGTACACTGCACTCAGCTTTAGTAGGAATTTGAACCATCAGAATCACAGTGGATGCGCACATACAATTTTTTTCTTGCAAAAAGATGTTTTATGGTGTACTTATTAATTTGAACAAAATACTGTATTAAAACCCGTCATTTTAAGTAGTAATTTTATTATATTTTATAAATATTTATTCCTTTCGCTCATTTCTGTTTAATTCGTCATATGTACGTAAGTGTAGAGTATTTTGTAAACATTTTGGATCTTTAAAAATCTTTGAAATGGTTATTAACCCTATAATTATTATAAAAGCCTGCACCATCGTAAAATGATGCATCAGGTGTAAAATCTTAAACGAGAACTTTGCATTATAAAATTTATAATAATACAACATTTTAAAAGCATCAAACTCAAATCATAAACTTATTGAATATACTTAATTGTTTTTTCAGTTTCTTGGCGCATTATTAAAAGCTCTTGGTGTTAGTGCTCTTAACTGCGTAGGCGAACTCGCCGACAAATGCAAGGATCAAATATCGGACTTTGGTAAACTCGTTGAATGTGCCGTAAGTAATTATTGAACCACGCAGTAATTTTACAGAACGTAGCTAATATTGAATAATTTTTGTTTGTTTTTTCAGAAAAATTTTGTAACAGAAAACAAGGGAATATGCCTTGTTAGCCGTTAATACATTTGGTAGCAATATGAGAAAATTTTTCAGTGCATACAATATGTCGTCAGTCATTGTAAACTTTGTGTTTTATCTTATTCTTTTCAATAAATAAAAATCTATAAATAAATTATAAATGTGTTTGCTGTATTAATATTTCAAATTCTCCAACAGTAATAATAAACCTGTTTGTATTGATGTCACATTTAGTGTTCGAACATTTCGAAAACCTATTATATTTAGTAAAACATTGCCTATATGTAATCTTTTTGTTAAAAATAACAATAATAGTATAGTTTTCGATACAAGTGCGAAAAAGCTAATTGGCTCACGACGGAGAGTTTACCGTCTGAAGAAAACGAGGACTAGTATCGAAATGTACTATATGAAAAATAAATTATAAATTAAACCATTTTTTTTACTTACTCTGTGAATGCATGGATAAGTTTAAGTTTACTCTCGAATTAGTTTAACTTATATTCATAAAAATACTGTTTAGTCCTAAAATATAGATCTACTCTTATAGATAAGTAGAAAATAATAGAAAATTGATTTCACTTTCCTTTCCACTGCATCAACTCTTAACATTTACGATAAACTTTAGTTGTCAGAACTCGTTCTATAGTTATATTAAAGCGTCAGTTTTGGGCTTTTGAATCAAATTTCTTATTGAGCTATCTTTTTTATTTATTCATAACATTATTATATTATGAAATTCAAATTAAATAATATTTTTTCCTTTATTTATATATCGAAAATATTTTTTTTTGTTATACATATAAGAAAGAATGCATTATTATTAAATAATACTGAAGATGCATCGAAAGTATCGGTAAGTATAGAGATTTGATTAAAAATAATTATCAGAGGATTCTTATTATTTCTATTACTACTACTATTAAGATTTCTATTATTCTATTCTATTATTTCTACTATTCTATTAAGATTTCTATTAATATCTTAATTATTTTAAAGGAGAAATCATTAATTGTTGCTTTAATAAAAATCAAAGTAGAAGTAAAAAGTACTAAAAGTAGAAGTGAAACCTTCCTAATAAATCTATTGTACTCTTCTTCAATACCTCTCAATTTATTGAATTTAAATAAACACAATCATAAGCGTTACGATAGATTGTATGCATTGAATGTGTCAATTATTAGAACAAATAATTATCCTGCAACGAATTTTGTTATTATGTATTGTTTCATTCAAAAATAGGTGGTGGAATAATGAAGCTTTTTTTGTATAAATAGCTGTATAATGGCTGGTGAATTTTTAAACATAATATAGACTTTTAGTATTCTATTTGTTATTTATGTATGTCTTGATTCAAAGGGTGAACTACAAATATATACTTTTAATCCTTACTCAAACTTCGCTCCAAAATTTTGGCACGCTACTCAAACTACTGATATGCCAAACCAACGATGGACGTTATTTAAACATGAAGTTAATAAATTAAATTTTACTTATCGTATTTCATACTTGGCTACATTAATAAATGAAAAAGACAATAGCTGAATTATTTTTTTCTTCAATCCCTTCTTTAAAATCTTCTTAAAAATAAATGCTTTCTTACCTTTCAAAAAATAATTAGCATTCAATTTTAGCCTCAATATGACGAAATTTCGCGCCAACTGCGCAGGTCAAAATCCACGCAGAAAATCCACTGCGCAGGCGCAGAATTTGAAAATCCACTACGCCAGTCAGGCACAAAACCAACACCCTGCACGATATGCAGCTGTTGCACTTCACCTCAGGACTAGTCTACAATAGCTCGCACTTCCATTGTTTACATTCGCAAATTTAACTCACCAATAACCAGATAATCCAAACGTACACCTCTCCAAACTCACCACCAACCATAAAATCAACCCAACCAACCATAACCATCTCCACCCTCCAAAAAACCTCATCGATCCACATCACCGCGCAACTGTAGAACCGGCCTCAAGTCCGCCATCGGCTCTCTCTCACCCCCATGATACACACACAGCCCGTCGCGACTGTGTATCCAGTCTGTCAAATGTCGTTGCCTCGCGCGGGGCCGTCGCTCCAATAGCTTTCCCCTTGGCACCAAACCGCAGGAGGAGTCGACTTTTTCGCCAGGCGGCCACGAATTTTAACCCGACCGGAGCGCCGATTTATGCTCGCAGGGCTGGATAAGCGCGCCAGGTCTTGGAGGGCCCCCAGGACCAGAGCGCGCCGACGCCAGCCGTAAACAATGCCGGCCTTCTCCTCGGGCGGTTTCGGCGAGAGCATTGAGGTTAGGATTTCTCGGCTTCTGCGTCTGCTTAGCTATCTACGGATAAGTGTTGTGATTTTAGTTTTGAGTGTGTGTTTTTGGTTTTTTTTAGGAGTATCAGGTGCTGAACTTGCTGGGTAAGGGCGGCTTCGCCAGCGTCTACAAGGCGAAATGCCTCCGCACGGGTATGGAGGTGGCCATAAAAATGGTGAGTGGCGGGCTTTGCTCTTTTATTGGGGGATGATCGGGTCTGTTGATAAAGGGACACTTGTTGAGAGTCGGAAAGCGCGCGACTTTTTTTTTGGGGGTGGAGAGTTTTTTTATTGAGTGTTTTGGGTTGGGGAATGAAAGATTTTAGGTTTAGGTTATAGTTGTTGAGTTTTAAAGATGCAATGATAAAGAATGTTTGGGCTCATTGCTCTTGTTATTTTGAGATTTGCTTAATTTTAAATAACACTTACTTTTACTCTGTTTCTGACAAGAAGTTTAGTTTTTCTTTTCTAAAATTATTTTTTATTAATATATTGGAGAAAGGCAAATTTAGAGCATTGTTATTAAAATACAATAACAGTATTTGTATAAATGAGAATGTTTGTCTAAAAACTGATTAATTTTTAAGATGTTTAATTTAAATTACAAATAATCATTTGAATAGTTCGATAAATAGTAATTGTTATTTTGTTGAAGCTAGTTTATATATTATGTAACCTTTATTTATTTAAATTTTAAGATCGACAAAAAGTTGATGCAAGCAGCAGGGATGGTGGGTAGAGTCACACAAGAAGTGGGTATACATTCTCGCCTCAAGCATCCTGCAGTATTAGAACTATATACCTTTTTTGAGGATCAAAATTATGTTTATTTGGTTTTGGAACTGTGCCATAATGGAGAACTTCAGCGATATCTTAAATCACAAGGATCTAGAACTCTTTCAGAACAAGATGGTTTGTATTTATTTTATAAAATTTAATTATATTTTTTACTATTTTATTTGTTCTTCACTGTATAACAATAACAATTTTTGTTTTTGTATATTTTAAATTTATATATGAATGTATTCAAAGGTATATAAGTCTGTTTATGAATAAGTTAAAAAAATCATTTTACCAGCTTTTAAATTTATTATTTTTAATTACTTACAGTTTTTAAATTTCATATTGTGTCTTTACAGCTGGTCGTATCATGCAGCAAGTGGTGCAAGGTTTGTTATATCTGCACTCACATCAAATTCTTCATAGAGACATGTCCCTATCAAATTTATTATTGACTCGTGATATGCAAGTTGTAAGTATTACAATTAAAGTTTATATTTTCAACTTTTAATCTATGTCCATACAAATTTGTAAGCATTAATCATTCTTAAAATAATTTTATATTTTTAGAAAATTGCAGACTTTGGACTTGCAACTCAGTTGACTCGACCTGATGAAAAACATTTGACAATGTGTGGAACACCTAATTTTATTTCTCCAGAGGTAAAATATTATTTAAAAAAAATTTATTAATAGATTCTAAGCAGTTTATATAATAATAAAATAATAGGATTTTTTTTTATGAAAAATTTTAAATTTATTCTATCAGAGAAATTTTATCATTTCTAGTATTATATAAGAACATGAAAATTTTTACAGGTTGCGACAAGATCTTCACATGGTTTAGAAGCTGACGTGTGGAGCTTGGGGTGCATGTTGTACACAATACTGGTTGGAAAGCCACCGTTCGACACAGAAGCTGTAAAAAGTACTTTAACTCGGGTAGTGATGGCGGATTACGTGATGCCTTCACACTTATCCGATAACGCAAAGGATCTCATAGATAGATTACTTAAGAAGAATCCAAAAGATAGGATAAGATTGCGTGATATCGTTAAGCATCCATTTATCACTTCATTAGAAAAGCCACGACAAAATGTAAGTTTGCTTTTACAAGTTGTACTCACTTTTTCTACTTTTAAATCAATTTTTTAGTCATCTATCAATTTCAACAATTATCTTGTTAAAAAATCTTGATTTATTTAAAATTAATTTATAGGACAATATCGGCTTTGCTCGATTGTCTGGTGACAATGTGGACTCGGGAGTTGGTCGCACTCTGTCCTCGTGTGGCCGACCACGTATACGCTCGCGCTCCGAGGAGAGGACTTCCAGCACACCGATGATTTTTAACGGCTTCGGCACCGCAATTAGTGCCAGGAGCGAGCCTCTCATGGAACCCAGCGCTTCCAGTGTTCATGGCTCCTACCACTTAAGGTAATTTTTGAATAATAATAAATTTTAAAATAGTGTTTAACACTGAATTAATTTTTATCCTATATCTGTTAGTAGACACTCTGGATATCAACAGAGTTTTCGCGAAGATTCAGTACTAGCAGGAATTCCAAAGCCGCAGCCGTCTCGAAACAGCCAAGTCTTTTCGCAGTGCGAACCTTCATCTGGAGGTAGTCGGCATCAGCGTAGAGATGAAGAGCTGGAACAAGCTGAGGCAGCAGCGGTAGTACGAAGTCGCAGCGGACACCAGCGTCCACAGGAGGAGAGCGCACCAAACGAGTCTACTGAGGAGGTATACATTAGTATTTTTATTTTATTTTTATATCTTTAAGATTTCTATAAAAACTTATTTTTTTATAATTAATGTAAATAAGAATTTTATAATTTTTTTTTTATTGTAGAGTTCCGGTAACGGAAAAATGCAAGTGCCACCTTTAAATTCAGAGCGACTACAACCCACTCGCCATAGAACGAAAAGTGCCATACTTACTATTTTAAACAACGGCGAGGTTGTGATTGAATTTATAAAAAATAAACGCAATATAGTAAGTATTTTGAATATAATGAATTTTGTAAAAATAAGAATATATTTAGCATAATATAACATAAATATTTCTAATTAAAATTAAAGAGTAATAAATAGAATAAAGAATATTGAAGGAAAACAGATTCTTAAAGTTTTCTCATTTTTTCGTAGGAGAGAGTAAGTGAGGTGTGTAGGATATCGAGCGATGGTCTTCGCATAATTTTGTACAAACCGACCGAGGTAGTAGAACCAAGTAACCAGCCGCTAGCACTACCCAGTCGTGGCGCCGACAATATATTTTCTTATGAAAGCTTACCGGCTAAGCATCATCGAAAATATTTGTACGCAGCTCGCTTCATCAGTCTCGTTCGTGCCAAAACACCTAAGATCACCCTCTACACCCCCAAGGCCAAATGCCTCTTCATGGAGAACGGACCGCATCCTAATTGCGAGGTTAATTTTTATGATGGGATAAAGGTAATGATGATTTCAAACGTGTTTAGTTTTTTATTATTGCGTAAAAAATGATATTTCATCTAAGAGTAAAAAAAAATTATAATGCAATTATCTCAAATTGTGGAATAAAAAAGTATTATTAATTGTTTTAGGTAATGCGCATCGATAACGTGATAAAAACAATAGATAGATCAGGCCGTACGTACGTAGAGGGTGAGACGCCATCCAATTTAGAGGAATACGTCGACCATTATACTGACTGTTACAAGCGCTGTTTGCTGCTAGAGTCGGCACTTGCCTCGCTCGAGACAGCTACGGGTAATTCTTATTTTCCAGTAATCATTGGTCGCAAGCCCTCTGTGCCTCTCAACGACGTAAATTCGGTGTCACAGCCTCTCCAGGGCAAGGAGAATGTTTCTCGCGGTCCGAACAGTCCGCCTGTGGTATGTGTTAACAATGTTTGTGAGGATCGGCTGGATCGATCCAATTAGAAATATATAATTATAATTATTGAGAAATAAATAATAAAATATAAAATACTATTTGAACGGTATTGTTTTCTTCATCTTTTTGAAAAAAATAAAATTATTAACATACGTTTGGTTCTACAATAAAAGAGCGATCTAAATAATAAATGTATTTCATTTTATATTTATATTTTTATAATATTTTTAAGAATTAATATTTTGTTATGCATAATATTATATAACTAAAGAAATTTTTTACTTTTTTCAATTTGTTTATATTGTGGAAAACTTTAGCGATTTAAAAAATGACGTGATTTGTTAATTACCTTTTTAATGCATGATTTTAAACTTTGTGTAGATGCCTTCATTTGATGCTACTTGCTCTATGGCTTCAACAGTAGGTTTTACTCAAGGATTTTCACAATCAAGGAGATCTAACTCTGTTAGAGTTTCACAATCAAAAGGTGCCAAAGTCAGTGTTCCTGGTGTTGGTACTGCAGTTCAAACACTTTCTGGCGATATCAGAGTTGATTACAAAGATGGTTCTGTTCTTACTGTAAGCTTAATTTGTTTTATTTATAATTTATTTTATTTTATATATTAGTCTGTAAAAGTGTTTAGAGTGTTTTGAATAACTAACTATAATAAGATGACATATTTTGCGAATGCTTTATTCTGTTTATGATTTTTTTTTCATATTGCATTGTAACAAAAATGATATCACTTAAATTCGTTTTCTTTGTGACTATAGGTAACTCCGCAAAATAATGGTGGAGGAGTTCTGTACGAGAGTCCGACTGGCAGCGTTTTGCGATTTAATCAAAATCAACAAAGTGCAGAGATGCCTTCAATAGTTAGAGAAAAGCTACGCTACTTGCCCAACATAGTTAAACTATTAGTACAACCTACGCACAAGAGCATAAGATAGCAAAAGTAATATGAAAATCGATACTCGTATAATTTGTAAGATTTATATATAGATACGAATCCGACTGACGGTGCATTTTTGTACTTTTCTACTTTTTGTGACATAAGATATTTTTATATAAGGATACATGAATCTTTTAAGTAGATATTAATATTGATAAGTTTATTATATAAAATATTAATATACTTTATTTTTCTAGTAGCATACATAATACAATAAAGATGTACTAAACATACTTTTTTCTCTTTTGTTATAGTATTGATTGACATGCTTAAATTTTTCTTAAGTGGATTAATGCAACTTAAATATTTTAAATATTTCACGATATTTTTTATTTACATTGTCAGCTTGGACTACAAGAAAGAATATAAAATTAAGAATTGGTCATCGCAAT
This sequence comes from Eupelmus azureus, assembly GCA_030522685.1. Taxonomy (NCBI): domain Eukaryota; kingdom Metazoa; phylum Arthropoda; class Insecta; order Hymenoptera; family Eupelmidae; genus Eupelmus; species Eupelmus azureus. The sequence continues at coordinate 13,625 of JAPYZA010001816.1, forward strand.
TTGCTCATTACATTTTTATCACGTAGATGATATTTTTCTATTAAGTACATGACTCATAATCGTTGAATTATTAAATACAACGTCTTATTGACTAATTCGTTTCTCTTTATACATAAATATCTACAATTTAAAAAAAAAAAATTATAAAATAAAATAATGAAACAAATTAATTAAGTATTTAATTGATTTATGTAAAAAAAAAGCAATAATAAATTGTATTTATTTTAAGAAAAATAAGTGAAGAACGTTGAATTTTAAGTAATTAACTTTTTTCAAATGTTTATATTTTTTCTTAAAATTTTTAAGTGTAATAAATAATTTTTAATAATATTAAAGTAAATAAAACTTCTTAAGTTTTGAATGGATGTTTTGAAAATATATATGTAATAAGATTAAAACAGCACACTTTTAATTTTTGGACGAGTAATAAGTCCAGAAAAGTGAATGCTGAAACATAAGTTTAAAATAAAAAACTTTTTAAATTTAATACAATCTTTAATTTTGCCATAAATAGTGATTTATTATTATATATATATATATTATACTATACATATTTTAGGAACAAAAATTAAATGTAAATTTAAATGTATTAAAGACTGTATAAATAAATTATGATTGCTTCTTACTACTTTCTATAATAATTTGATATTAAACTAACTTGGATATCCAGATCTCATTTTATTATTTTTTTTCCGTAGAAATCACGGATATTGTTCTGAATTAGAATTTTTTCTAATTATATCATTACTTTAGGGACAATGAATCTTTTGTTTATTATTAAATTTATTTTCTTTTTAAGTATTGCTGAAATAATTATAGTTTTCTAAAGCTTATGATATTTAGTAAGGTTATAGCATACAGTTTCAAGAAGATTCTAAAGGTTATTAAAGGTTATTAATTACAAATAAATTTAGTTTGCGAATTCTCTTTAAAACTGGTGCGATTTTATCGTTATAAAAATTATAAATCTCAAATCTTTTATTTATAACATAGTAGTTTTGTCTAGATTTAATTACGTCTTTAAAAATTTATTAGTAAGTAATTCTGATATTTTGTTCATAGCATATGTTGATTGCACACTCTACAAATAATTAAAGTACCAATTCGAACTACACCAACTGCAACATTCTTATCTAGAAGAGAAAAAGTTGTGACAAAACTGTAAAAGCTTCGCTTCAATCTCAACAGCATTTACCATCTAAGCTGGTAACGATCGGCCAGTCGAACTAGAAATCACCAGTGCTGAGCTCAACAAAGGTGCATAGCTTTTGTTAAACAAAAGCTCCGACTTAGCCTGAATTGCGCCTCTCGAGCAGTGCGCATAGAGATGCCTTTCATTGGATTTCACGAGCAAGAAGACCGAGGGGGCAATTTGGCCAGCGGCTCCTCTGTCTTTCAATCGTCGACGCGCGAGACGAGAAGAGAGAGAGAGAGAGAGACGGCGCGACAGAAGAGCGCTACTACAGGCTGTTGCTGCCGTCTCAATGAACCCGGACGCTTCTTGTTTTTCCGGGACGCAATGAAAGCTCGTCCCGCTCTCGAGCCAGCGCATGTGTGTAGTGATTTGACATATACAATGCTGTGGGCGCGCACTATGTGCTGCTTCTTCTTTTTTCGTCTTTCGCGCTGGGTTGTTGACACGGGCTCGACTTGTGGTTGCATTACCATTTTCGACATCCCTGTGAGTTTACTCGTTATGCGAAGTTATAAGTTATGTTATTTTTTTTAATGTTTAATTATTTCATTTGTTCATTATTTTCGTGTATAATAATCTTTGAAATGTTGATGCTTTTTATAGATGTTAAAATGTAAAAAAGTATTAAAAATCTTGCAATGTACTTCGTAAGCCTTCTTACGAAGTACCGCTGAATTAGTCATAATGTTTCCCAAGTTTTATTATTTCAAGCCACGCGACAGTAGCAGATCGTAATTCCAAATGATTATAGTTCATTAAGCATCATTAAAAAAGGCAGTAACGATTAAATAATCGTGAAATACATTTTAAATCCATTTTAAGAGTCGAAAGGTTAATTACGGCCAATTTAATTTTTAGAGTAATGAGTGTGCTGCAATTAAAAGGCTAATAGGCAAACTATATACTCTAATTCACTCGTAGATGCAAAAACAGCAAATTCAAACTGTCTCATTTTCTTTTTTACTAGCGCATTATTCAAAGATTCATTTTTCACCGCGCTATAATTTTTCGCGCGTAACAAACAAGCGCATTCACGCACAAAGCAATGGTACAGAATAAAGAAAAATTAAATCCATCGAGCCGGCTCTCTCACGGCGTTCTAGATCGGAAAAACACGTCCGCAGAACGAGTTATCCGAGCGCGCTCGCGTGACCCAGACGTTTACTCGCAAAAGGCCCTTTCCCGAGCTGGATCTGATCACCTGTTTGTATATATCCGCGCGCATCGGCGGCGACTTCCGATCGCTGAGCTGCACGCAGCACAAGGGAAAGAGAGAGAGAGGGAGAGAGAGAGAAAGAGCGACAGTGACCTTAAACCGAGCTGAGATCGATTCTCTGCTCTGCAGCCTCATAACTTACTTTATGTATACATGCGCTTGAGTTTAGGAGAGGAAAGCGTGTACGCAGTTTCGCGGGATTAGAGGATGGGGATTTATTTGTTGTTTGGCATTGGGCTGTGTTATTGTTGGATTTTGTGCGAGATAATGGTAAGGGGGATTGTTAGAGATTTTTGTATGAAGATAGGTTTATCGATCAAATGATCGTGGATGTTTAATTTGTTTTATAGAGAGAATAGAAATTATGTATGATTCTAAATAAGTTACGTATCTTATTTCAGAGTCTCATCAAATCTTATAATTTTGGGCAATATAGATACATATCTGATTGATTTGATCTAGATACATACCTACTTGGAAGAAAGATGAAAAAAACAAACAAAAAAAAGTTCGGCAAAAATAAAGCTTTAAAGATAGCAGGTCTTTTTTACAGTAAATAATTCTACAATAAAATGTTATAAAAAATGATTTTGACACATTTTATAAAAATTCTAAGATATTTTTAATATTTTTGTTTAACAAAAGTCACAGATGAGTTTATTTTTTCGTTATTTTATACATTATGTTTAAAAAATGAAATAATCCTGCGTTTTACTCTGAATTTTTCAAGCGGGAAAAGTGCAAGATAATCTTCTCAAACTTTGTTTTTTAACACTTTTTTCAAAAACCAACCTCGTTAGTTCAAAATTTATTCTATTTAATTTCACATTATTATTCAATTATAATTATATGACACTAATTAATTTAATACTTAGTATTAGAAAATTGTCAACCATTAGAAAATAGACACAAAGAAATCCCAAAAGCAGCTAACACGAAAGGTATCTTTACTTTCGACTTTCGATCCGAAGTGACAAGCACGTACGCCATTCATGGAAAAAAAGTAAGATACAATGAAAACGGGTGTTCAGCGGCGCTTCGTGCGAAAACTACAAAGTGCAGTAACGTGAGTACGAGACCACGGTCAAAGTATCGATGACTTTCTCCTGGCCGTCGAAAAAGCCCATTCACAATCGTTCGACGATTTGTGCCTGCGCGATGAACTTTCTTTATAAGGACGATTATTTCTTTTAGTGAAATACGAATGTTGAATGATTTTAAATTGTAAAAGTTGGATTTGTAAGTGAGGAGTTGAATGAAATTTTTGAAATGTGGTTTTTGTGACTGAAAGGTGATGATTGTTGAAATGGTAAAGATTTGAATTGATCTGAAAATAAAAGAAAAGATTAAGTTTGTTATATTATTTACTAATTTTTATTAAAGATTTTAAGAGGAATTTCAAAATATAGCGCAAATACATTAAAATATGAATAATTTAGCTTTGAACTGCTGTAGTAGTTTTGTCAAAGTTAATATTTTTCATTTTGAAAAGAGCAAATGAAAGTTGTTTTTATTTTCATTTTTAACGTTATTTAGCATCTTTTAAACCTGGATTATTTACGTTTTAACTGGAAGTAATATTTTGGATTTTTTTTAAGTAAAAATTTCAAGTGTAAAACTAAAAATGTTCAAGCTCGAATTTTCAGAGCGATATACCACATAAATGTGGCTTTTCTCATCTTTCAGTATGTCTAAAAACATTTCCTGAAATTTGAATCGATTCCATGACCCAAATGTGGGACATTTTCCTTATAAGCAAACTATGAAAAAACAGGATGATAATTACATAACGCAGTACATTTTTTGGCTATTCATTATAGCTTTGGAAAGGTCAGTTTCACTTGGCTTCACAGCGGAAGCAAGCAGCTGAACGCACAATTCTAGGTGAAATTTTTTTCATTCGGTTTGTTTTTTTCTTTAAACCAACAGTACTTTTACAGATCTCAGCGCGAATTGTGAATGAACCGGAAAGTCAAAGATTTTCGGCAGTTTTTTCTTCCGATGTAGATAAAAAACTTTGTTTGCAAGAATACTATGTAGTATTATTTAAAAATGAAATATTTAAACGTACATAGATACCTATATAGATATAATTTTAAACTTCCAACCCATACAAATAAGAGCGAGGTCGTATATACAACTTCAGCTTTATCGTTATCATGAATTGTAATATTCTTTAAGAAAACCGCAAGGTAGAAGTTTGCTGACGAAATGTATCGTCTATTTCATACATGCAATATGCTATAGAATTTTCGATCTATTGTTAAGCGCTAGGTAAGTTCCATTCACATGTAAATATTGAATATCAGAAGCTCTCAATAAATAATATCACATAGTCAACTCATAATTCATTAAACCATATTGATCGAGTAAGCGAAAATTCTCTAATTGACATTGATAAGTAATATAGTTAATTTTGAAAAATATTCAAGTGGGAAATCGTAAAAATTTAGAGTAAAGTTTTACAGTAAGTACTCGTATTTAATATTCGTACGTGACTTTAGAAAAGTCACGTAGGCGTGCGTCAGTCGTACCGTTAAATTTTGGTAAGTAAGTATTCTAATTTTTTAATGAAAGAATTCACGATAAGGCTTGATATAATAATAGTTAATGGCCTACTTAACTTGTTATTTACGCTTTATTACTGCCGAAAATACAGGTTACGCCTGTATTAATATAGTGAGTCGTCTGATATTTCGGTCGCTTGTATTAATATAGGTCATAATTCATCTGATATTTTGGCCAGACAATGATAACTTTTAGTAAATAATCTCGTATTTTGCAGAAAAAATATCTTTTCTTCCGACCATCCAATTGTAAGATACAACGCTCTTAGCGAGATCTTATTTTTAAATCGACTTTCAACCGACCGAAAATATCTGTCAATATTTGAAAACATAAAAAAACCTGCCAACAAATTACTTCGCCTCTCAAAATAAACGCAACCCAAGCCAAAATTCCTTCATCATCTCACTCCCTCGCCCCCCCAAAAAAGCTGACAAAACATTCTCATCCGCCTTCCAAAAAACCTTTCTCCGCAATCCTACTTTCCTCATCATATCCACCCATACAACCCAAGCGCAAAACACAATCCGTCTTAACAGCAAGCTGAACCGAAATCTCAAAAGCCCCTTTACCCTCAAAAACTCGAGCTTTTCCACCTACACTCGCGACAGTCGTGCGTTAAAATAGGCGCGCGCGCGCGAGCTTTTGTCGTATATAATAACTCGACTTGCGCGCACAATATAATTTCGGCGGAAAGCTCGCAGTACTTGAACGCTATATGGGTCACCCAATTTTCCGCGGCTAAGTGTCGGAGTGAGAGAGAGAG
>JAPYZA010001817.1:0-19363 GCA_030522685.1 Eupelmus azureus
AAAAGGAGAGGCGTCGCTTTCAATGCGAATCGATACTTCAAAATCTCCCCTTCGCGCGCGCTTCCCTCTCTCTTTCTCTCTCGCTCTCTCTCTCTCTCTCTCTCTCTCTCTGCAAAAGGCAAATTATCCATCAATAACCCGAATAACGTGGGAGTGAAAAAGACTTCGATCGGCAGTGTGTGAGCGCGCAAGGTTCATGTTACGAGGTGTTCCAGGCGAGATATCATCTTGTTTGAGCGCCTCGTTATTAAGTAAAATAGCTGTTCTTTGATGCACATTTTTTTAGATTTGTTTTTGCATTTTGTCAGTGTTACGCGTAAAGGGAAGTTAATTCATTTTTCTTATCGCGAATGAAAAGCGCCATATTTATAGAGCGTAAAAATCTGATATAATAGGACGATGATAGCAATTTATATTGAAAAAAATGATCCGTGCTGTATAGTTGAAAGCACCATAAATTTGAGCTTCGGTTCTAAATGTATCAGTAGATAAAACTAGGACTAGGTCAGACGTTTTAAAATTAGAGATGCGTTAAGGTTCTATTTTAACTTTATGCCTTTGAGCTTTTTCCATGGAAAATGCACTAATTAAAATGTTTAATGAAAAATTAATAACTGAAAATCTGTAAATTGAAAAAGTAACTCGTAGTAAATAACTTTTTTTTTGTAAATATTAACTATTAATAAATATTTTACAAATAGAAAAATAAGCTGCTCCTAAACTCTGTTTTTCTTTCACTAAAATTTTACAATCAATGAAAATACCGGAAATGATTTTTCAAACAGAAAAATCCATAAATCCCAATAAAAAGCTAACAGCATCCAATTAGCCCTAATAGATTTCCCAACACTGCAAACTTGGCTCCAATCCCCAAATACCAGCTCCCGATGATTTCATTCAAAATCAAACGAGACTAATTCCACGTATCCTCTAAGATCACAGAGAGCAAGCCAACACGAAACTGCTCTATCCAAGCGAAAGCGCGCGTCCTAAAAATACCCCATTCATCAGGCGCGGACCTTCGCTCGTCAAACATCATCAAACGCGTAACACGAGCCTCGCGCCCGCACGCAAGCCCTGAAATAAGGCCGCGTATAATTCCATCAGCGGCGGCGAGAAAATTATGAACTTCCCCCCGCAGCGGCGTCATTGTGCGAGCGCTGGCTCGATTTCCTTGCCGCACGGAGTGCCCGGAAAATTTAATTAGTCGGCCAATTGTTGAGCGCGAACAATCCGGTTATCGGGACGCGCGGCCGAGGTTGTTTGTAAAAGTGTGGAAAATTTAAAGGGTCTTTTGCTGTCATGGGTTTTTCTTGGATGTGGGAGTATTAAATATTTAGGGAGAGTAAATTGGTTAGGTAAATTGACTAACTGTTCTGTTAAGTAAAACAATGGATTTGCGTTTTAAGTAACCTGTTACTGTATAATAGAAGGCTTGCAAATAATATATATCACAGTGTTTCTATTTTAAATAAGTAATTCATCTCGAAAGTTTCTTAGATCACACTAATGAATAATAAGTATTTAATAACTGCATTTTCTCCAAATCATGAAAAATAATTAGTTTACAGAATATTAACTCAAATTAATTAGTAGAAACAACAGCTTTCCCTTACTACACTTAGAATAAATTAACCGACAAATTTAATAATCACGTTTTCTCCAAATTACAAACAATAAGTATTTCACAGTAGATTAGCCCGAACCACCTACTTTCCCACCTGCACCAATTTTCCCTAACCGCGCTTTCTACTCAAAAATACAAAACCGCCTTTTTCAATTCATTACACTATCCGCAATCAACAATACATGAGCCACGTCGAAGTGGCAAGGGTACAACCGCGCCGAGCTGCAGCCGACGTCGTAGCTGTAATCGCGCGAGAGGCTGCTCATTACGGGGCGCACTTTCGAAATTACACATCCATTAGCCATGCGCTTATGCGCGCGTAATCGCCCGGGCTAATTGCACGCCGAGCGGATGCTGAGCGCGCGGCGGAACGGATTTTCGTCGGCGGGCCGCTGCTCGGCTGATTTCTATACTTATTTTCGAGATGCTGTTGAGGTGCGGAGTTGAGCTTGGATTAGTGTCTATTATAAGAGTATGAGTTTTGATACGCGGAGTGAGAGCGAGGTAATCTTTGTTATTGTGGTGAACGCTTGATGTTATTGGAATTGGATGTTATTGATAGTGATGGAGGGATTATTTTGTTTTGTTTTGTTGTATTGATCGGTATAGGGAAAGTGTTATTCATAGATTTCTCTGTTTAAGATTATATAGACGAGTATTAACTGTATTTAAACTTATCATATAAAGGTATTTTTAGTATTATGAATATGTAATTTGAACAAGTATAAGCTACCGGAATGAAATTTAAAATTCAATAAAAATAATAACTTGAGAGTAAATATTATTTATGTGTCTATATTGGCAGTGAAATGAATTTTCGTATCAAAATTACGATTGGGTGATATAAAAGTGCATTAATCGATTATAATCCGGATAAATATCCACGGTAATTTTTATGAGTACTAAGAAATTTGGTCTAAATAACCTCCTCTCATGTTTCACAATTTGCGTTGAAACAGCTTTCGTGTATCGTTTGTAATTCCGTTTTTTAAGTGCAACTTATCAAATTGAGTTTTATGTATACCCGTAGTTTATACCACTTACACAAATTTCAGCAAATATTACAAAGTTTACTGCCGTATTAAATTCCGTATTCTCAATTTATGTTTTAAAAGCCTGCAATTTAGTTCGAATTCCCGGCATCTGCTCTGCATAAACCTAGTTTGCTAAAAATACCCGCTAAAGTACCCCGAAAAATGCATGAGAAATGATTAAAAATAAAATTTTTAATAAATTTTGGTAATAAATAAAACCTGTATTTTAATGAAATTGTAAAATTTTAATCTGCAATGTCTCTATTAGTATTTTTGTACGAAAAACATTTTGATGGTATAAAAAATACATTTTTAGAATTTCAAAACTAGCGTAACCATGACGTGTTTTATTAGCCATTCCTTTTCATTTATTTTCCTTATAAAATAACACTGCACCCGCGGACCCTCTGAGAATTTCCATGACCACTTATTCCCGAAGAAAAAAACGTTAACGTCAGGCGAGGCATAAAAATTATGCAAACTTCAGGATTAATGCCAAGATTAATTTTAAAAATCCCGGACCACTTATTTTCCCGTCTCATATCGGACATAATATACATTCCCGCTTCTTAATTTTAAAAATTTGACTCTAAAACGTATTCCCCCGGCGGTGTGTATAGCATTTTAAAATTTCTTCATGCTCCGTTTCTCACTTCTCCGCCGGGCAGCTTCCATTCTCGTCGTCTTTCATTCGCTCTCTCTCTCCTTTTATGCGCGTGTTCGCCTAATTTATCATACTGTCTTTTCGCGAGCATTCCCCATATTTTTCGGCCCGCGCCGGAGTCCACTTCGTAGGTGCACATTTTTCGCTTTACGCATTGCACTCGCTCACCTAAATTGCGCACTTTTTTCCGTTCCTCGTTCTTCTCTTTCGATACATTTTAACTTTTCGCTTTCTAGGACTTTATGGGATTCAGGGATGAAATATGAGGTATCAGAAATTTTGAAAATTTTTAAGATATATAACAGCGAAACTGAAAATATTTTTTGATAAAATATCGTCGGATTCTTTTTATTGTAGGCATAAATCGAAATACAATATAAGAATTTAGTGATAGTAATAATTTACAATTAAAAATATTTTAAATAATAATGAAAATGGAAATATTCATTACCCAAAAGTAATTTCTCTCTACGAGCTCGACGACCAAATAGAAAGACTCATTCTGCGGGTTTATAATTATCTTCATGTATCACGTGACTTTAGTATAACTTTGAGCCCTGACAACATCAGCCGCCGGCGGGACTCGAACGCGCGAGTCCACCCTCATAAAGCCAGAGAAATTACTTCGCCCCGGCGTCAAAATTCATTCAAAATAATTATTCAAAACCAGAATAATAAACTCTCGCAAACCAACATTTAATCCACAACATAATCAACATTCTTCATCCTCACCATCAAATTAAAACCATTCCAAACCGCAACGCACATCTTCTATACCCCAAAAAAACCAAATCCCTACATCCTTCGTCCTTCCATCTGCCCTCGCTCTCGCAGCCTTTAATCTTCGACAACTCGCTGGCCTGTTTCGTATCATCCCCACAGCCTAACTCCACCGCCGACGCCTAAAATGATATATATCGGCGCGAGCCGATCTGCTCGGGAACCAGTTTCGCGCTCTGGGCAAGACTGCATTACTGCTTAAGTATCGCGGCGATATACTTACGGCGCCGATTTATGCCGCGCGCTGGATTTGAATTTCTTTCGGGAGGTAGGCGCGAGAGCGAGATAAAGACGAATGCGAGGAGAATAAACGGCGGAGACGAGCGGCCTGATTTATGGGCGGGGACCGAGGGGCAAAAATGGAAGTGGATTTTTTTTGAGGGAGGGAGAGTTCCGCCTCGCGCGGTTTCCGTCTTCGTGAAATATGACGGCGTTAATGAGTACAAGTTGTTGCTAGGACGTCGTTATGCTTGCATGATGTTATTTAGCGTTGGGGTTCTGGGATGTGTGTAATTTAGCGTGGCGCGAGTGCCGCCTGTTGGCTGTCTGTGATTGCGGTAGATTTACGGTGTGATCAATCGATTCTGGATTAATTTGGTCTTAGAATGTGTTTATTTCTTTATTGCAGTATTTATTTTTTATACTACTCAGATGATGATAATCAAAAATAGTTTTTAAATAAGTATTGAATGTATATTTATTATTAAGAATTTCGAACAAAACTAGGTGCTTGTATTAGACAATGTTTTACTTGGTTGTTTATATGTATACAGCAGCGTGTTATTATATATTTTTCAAAATAGTACTTTAACATCTACCTGTAAATCCTGTAATCCTTGGATAAAAGAGCTTCCCCGCAGCGTAAAACGGAAGGGCTTAGTAGACCTATAATTATTTAAAGTGCACATAATAAAGCGTAAGATAATGTATAGGGTGCCAATAATGGTACTTAAAGAGTTAATAGCCGTACCTGTTACTCAGCTTGTTCGGCTTAATTACAGTTATTGTCTAAAATTCCAGTGTGAAAATATAAAAATATCTACATTTTAATAGGTATTAATTTACCTAAACGGAAATTGTTAATATGCAGTCTTATCTAACCAGTTTTCTAAAACTTACATTTTATAAAAATCAATTTTTTCGAATCTACCTTCTCAACTAAATTTCACTATAGACAAAGCTACTTCAATCCACGACTTATCGAATCAATCATTAATAAATAAACCTAATTTGAAAAACACGTCACGCAGTCAACCTGTTAAAAATCCTACCGAAAACGATAAAGATCTTTCGTGAGATTATACGCACGCGGCAACCTGCGCATCCTAAAGAAAATAACACCTCGCTCCGCAGCGCATAAAGCAGCGGGTAACGTCGCACTCGATTACGCGCTTAAAGAGCCCGACGCTCGCTTTAATCCCGTTAAAATACTCGAAAATATTATAATCCTTCCATACTTCTTCGAAAAACGAAAGTAAAAAGGAGCGCGCCGAAGCGCGTCGAAGCGAGGAGCAATAAAATTGCCGAAACTCCGATCGGGACCCGATTGGGCGCACGTGTGCATGCAGGAATATAACCGGCCTGATGTGTGAGTGCATCAACCTGTTGAATATATACCGGGAGGGCCGAGGGCGCGAAAATGTTTTGTTCCTCGCATACCGACGCTGTGTACGAATTTGTTTTATTTGATTTTTTGTTCTCATTTTTTTTGCTTTTTATTTGGGGCCGCTGGCCGTGCGTGATCATACTTCATTCGTTTTTTGGCGTGTGTGTGTATGTGCGTGTGTGTGAGCGCAGGCAGTTGCGCTTCGTGGGAATTGTGTAAATTTGTGGCTGTTGCTTTGCAATCTTCGCCGAACGTTTGGGTGGTATATTCTGAAAACAATTTGAGCGATTTTGTTTTTGACAATTTCGATTGAAAGGTTGTTGTGTAAAAAATATTCTATTGTAAAATTATTTGTTTAAATTTATTAGAGAGAAATAACTTTCTGGCGCAGCTGTTTGTTATATCATATTTTATCGTGAAATATTGTGAGTAAGAGTTTTAGCAAAATGCTATTTTGATCACTTGTCATTCTGGAACTAACAAATTAAAATCAATGTAAAAATAAATTTAGAGAAATATTAATTACAAGCATCTTTTATAGTATTTATATGTATAATAAGTAATTAAAATTTAAATAAACCTTTTGTATACATTTTTTAATTTTTAAACCTTACATCGATTGAATAATAAACTATACATGATTTTTAATACAAAAAAACAGAGTTGTTTCAATGAAATTGTTATTTTTCTCTGGTGATGTAAAGGCTTTTGATAAAGTTAATTGTGCATTTTTCGTTAAAATTTTCTAGTTACGCTGCTTTTAAAGTATCGTGTTATAAAGTGATCAGAACATAATATCTCCGATATCGGAGCAGGCTCTTTGTGTCCGAAATTCACTTAAGGATTTTTTAACGTTATCCCGCCATCGACAAAATTATTCGATTAATTGCATTTTTCCTTTATCAGGATTTGAAGCACGTAAAAATTGGTTATAAAATTTAAAATCAGTGAGCAGGCTAGTTAATAAAGACCGTGGAATGAAATTTGCATTAATTACAAAATATTGTAGCCCAAATTTTTCATTTTATAATTATTTATTATTGAATTATATAAGTGTGAATTAATTACATTTAGGAAGCTCGCCTCATATTGGGTTTGAAGTTACTAGTACGTTGCTGTATGAAGTTACAAACTGTAGAACACTAAAGTTTGTTCCGGGTGAAATTTCAATTACTTTTGTTTTTGAACTACAATGAAGAGAAGACACAGAATTAGTCCCGAGTTAATTGAATTATATACAGTTTCAGAGTCAATGAATTTAATCATTACGCTAATCCGAGTTAAAACCCAAAAATTGAAAAAAGAGTTTTCCTTCTTTTTACAAATATAACAAATATAATATATATTGATGACGCATATGTTACATCTCTGTATATACAAAAATACAATAATAGTTCCGTTTTAACCTAAGAACATATTAATCCCATTACAAAATTCCGACTTACAGCATCATCCAGTACCACATCCCCATCCACCCTTTCGCCCTGCTGCGCACTTACACGCGAGCGACCTTAATCAGAACAGCGAAATCTCCCTCGACAACTCCGTGGCCATAATGAACCGACATTAGAGCAGCGTCGGTGCTCAGGAGGGAAGCTGCTCCGATATCTCTCGTCGATCCGTCATCGGCAATAGTTGGGCGCGTCCCGCGTCGCCGTAGTTGCGGGGGAGTTTCTCAAGTGGCCCATTAAGCGTCGTGCACCGCTGGAGCATCTCCTCGACTCTCTCCCTCAGTGCGAACACCACCGCAGCGACTAAACTCTCTCTTGACCAGCTCGTCGTAGTCGCATAAGCGCGAGGATGATGCGAGCACGTGTCTATGGCGCTCGTGTAAGGGGGGATGGCTGAGCTGAGTTTCTGCCCGTCGGAGAATGGTTGTTCGAGCTTCGGAGACGCGCGGTGTTTGCTAATACGGCGTTGCTGGATAGGTCTGTAGACTGGGGAGTTGGTAGGATCGAGGTAATGTCGACTTGTCTGTGGGTAATTAGGACTGGAGAGATAGAGGATGGTTGGGAAAGAACTGTAATGTATTTTGTTGAGAAGTGTGGTGCGGTGTGTTTTGAATTGGTAATTGAATGAAGTAGATTTTACTGTTCGATTACTTATCCATTGTTTGAGAGAACATGTAAATATTAGCATTTGTGAAATCTTAGGTAAAAGACTATATTTGGACTTTGTTAGTCACATATAGCCTAATAAACTCGGATCGCAATCTCTTAATATATTCAATTCACTCAATACATTTTCAAACATTCGGGCACAACTGGTAACTAAATATTTTCTAGAATTTCATGTGTCATAATTAAACCATACTTTGAATTGATGACACGCTTTAGTATAAAATTTTAATATCATTCAAAATATTTATCCTTCATCCTCATCCCCTAAAACCAGTTGCCATTCATCAGAATCCTTTAATTGCATTGTGACTACCAGCATTGTTCCTTCCCCTTCAACAGCCAGCGCCAGACATGGACCTAATCACGGGCTCGTATTATAATCGATTAGCACCCGTGTATGCATTCCTCCGACGCTATTACAGGCGCGTAAATCCCAGTCGTATATCTATCTCCCCGCGCACTGGTTCATATGTATACGAGAGTGTCTCCGACAGCACGTGCGAATGCTTGCGCGCGTATACACGTGTACGTACACACGAGCGTGTATATAGATTTGTATGGAGCTGGTTGCGCGGGCATAATTATCGAAACTGTCCTACCGTGCTCCTCCGAGGCCCATTATCGATACCCTTATACGTACAAAAGGGAGCTATTTCCATATCGGTGTACGAGCGGCTGCCGCTTCATCGTGAGGACTTTTGTTTCTCGGTGCGTTGCTTCGTGATATCTGCGAAGGATGTGGTTCTTTTTGAAGGCTGGTCGTGTATGCTTTATCGCGTTTTATTCTGGGTTTGTTTTTATTTATGGGTACACGGGATTTGGATTGGGCGTTAGATCGGATTCTGGATCTTTTATACATTGAGGGTACTTGTTTCTTGAAATGTAAGGCTATCTACAATTTTTAATTTTGTGATATTGAAATTGTTTGTAAAATACTTTGTTTGAATTCTAAAGTAATAAGAATAGATATTATTAAATACATTTTCTAAATATTATTAAAAGACTGACAATTCAGAAAACAGTTTTAAATCTGTGGTGTCTGTGATGGATAACTTCTGCTTTCATTATCAACTTTCGACGTTTCTTCGAAATCAAGGAAGAATTAAAATTCAGTTCACCTTCTTATTTACTTAAACGAGTTTAAAACCTTAAAAAGCCAGTCCCTAAATAAGAATGACAGACGAGTGCTGAAACACCAGAACCGATAATCAATTCATCGAAATTTTGACAGCATAATTCATCAAACAGTTCTCCTTTAATTACCAACAAACTCCCATTCCGGCATAACGAAGCCCGCCTGAATGGTTTCGCCCTCGGCGACACTTAAAACTGCAAACAAACAGACTTTAATTCTCTCTCCTCACGACCGTTCCTTTCTCGGAGCCTTTTCGTCCTCTTCTGTTTCCCCTCCCTCCCCTCCGTCCTCTCTCTCTCAGGAGGACAATTACATCGACCCTGAGCAGCGCTGGGAGCATAATCAGATATACCCGTACACCTCGTGGATGCCTCCACTTTGTAGAATTTCTTTGCGGAGCCCTTTTTGCCCACTATAATGAGGACATAGCGAAGGAATGATAAAAACGTTCTCCTTTACTTTAAAGGCCAGCCTGTCGGCTCCTCGGGCCTGTCCACTCCAGGCTCTGTCGCTTTTGGCGCTGACGTTTTTGCTTGCCGGAAGAGGAGCTTACTTTCGGTGAGTCCTTCGATCGGCTCGGCCATTTTGGGGATTCGGTATCGGTTTCTGTTGCCTGGATTGGCAATTAGTTGGCTGTGGATTTCTTCTAATTAATGCGCGAGGAAGGATGAGAGGAGTGGGGTTAGAATCGGTTCTTAGGAAAGGATGTGAATTCAAAGTGATTGATTGTATGAAAGCAACGAAGTCATTTTGAGGATTATCGTATTATTAAATTATATTAATTAATTTTATTAAAAAATACTTTCCGAGTAACTGCACGTCATAAAATATGTGTTAATTACTGTGCGATATATAATAACTACGTAGCGAATAACAGTAGCTTACCTAGCAGGATAATTCTTAGTTTAGATCAATTAACTTTTTAAAGATTGCTTTCATAAAAAGAAAATGTTTACTTGAAAAAAAGTCGCTGAAGAAGATTTCCTGATTGCACACTCTATCCTATGGTAGAAAATGATTAACTCTTTAATAAACACATGCTTCTACAATCGCACTTCAGATAGTATGTACACGATAATGAGATAATCGCACACAGCTACGTTCGAAACCATAAACCAGCAACTTCTCCCGCTTACCAGCAAAATAATCAAGGCTTCGTCTAGTGAATAAATCCTCCACTCGCCCTCGAAAAAAAGTCGTCGGATCGTTTTTACACGGCTCATCCTCCCGAGAGGCGAGGGGACAGAGATAAAAAAGGGAGAGAAGAGTAATCATCCGCAAGCGAAGATTCAATGAGAAGCGCGCTCCAGCGAGTTTAATGTCTTCATAATTACACGGCCCTTACAAGCTGGAGCCAGCCGGCGCAACTTTTCGTCGTACTTTTGTCCCCCAGCGCGGATTCAGCTTTGTTTTTCTTCATCGCGGCACTGTACACGCTTACGGAGAAAAAAATAATCCGTATTGTGTGTGAAATTAGCGGAGTAATTACGGTGCGTTTTGCGCGCCGTATATGAAATGTCTAGTCGCCGGCGCGGCGACGTCATTATCATGTAAAAGGAAGTTTCTTCGTGCGGAGATTAAATGAGTTATTCCCCTTATGCTCGGTAGTTTAAAATTCAATTATCGAAGTTTATTACTCGGAGAGGTTACTGCGCTGTAAAGTACGCACGTGCATGAATTGTAATTATTGAATTTTCCCTGGTTGTTTTGAAAATAATTTTGGTTTACCGTAACTGCTTGGATCGATCAAAAAGTGCTTTTAAGTGTGAGTGATAGTTATGGTTTTGCTTACTAATGTAATAGAATTTTGGTTTATATTTAATGTCAAAATTTAATGGATTTCATAAATTTTTTAATGTACATTAAGTTAATTATTGTAGATAAAGTAAGAATTCAAAATTTATTTTAATGTTCTTTAAAAGCTAAATTTTTTTGTCAAAGCTAATTTACCTATATTTTCTGTTTAAAATGTATGCTTAAAAATACTTTTTAATGAAATATTTAAAAGGGCGTTAATACATAAAGTCCTGGTTTTGGATTCTTTTACAGGGTTTTTCTGTCCTTTTACTCAGGTCTAGCCTCAACAATCTTATTTCTTCTTTTATTTTTAGTTTCATTCGCCGACAGCGACCCTATAGAAGAAAGCTTTTCAGTAACCTTGTCGCGTTCAAGTTTTCGTTAGAGTTAGTCTTTTTCTGCCGTGTCGACATGAGCGTCACGACTTTCTTGATAAGATATGTCGTATTCTCTTACCATTTGATATTCTTTTTAAAATTCTTTAAAGAAACAAACTTACCACAAAAATTTAACGAGAATTCAAAAATATAATAAAATTGTTATTTCAATGATAAATATTGAATACCATAAGTATGTTAGTAAATTAACATTTGGCTGGGACGTTTATTTGCCTATAAATGTACATACAAAATTAATAGCTGTACTTATTGAAGAAATTACTTGAAATATTAATGTTACACTATGTTGCTTTCTAATACTCTTCTGTTTTCCATACATAATTCTCTACAACATTTTTGGTCGTGAAAGGTAAATTAGTATCACGAAGTTATATCACTTTAGTATTTAAAAAAAGTTAAGAATATAAAAACCAAAAATTATATATACGTTATATCCTATTAAATGTCTGAAATTCAAATACCAGATTTATTTTTGTTGTTGTTTATTTTTATTTCGCTCATGCTTCCTGTCTAATTTCAGTATTAGATCATTTTTTAGTTTCTCAATTAAATATCCATTAGTATACTTTAATTGTACTGCTAATTATTTGGCAAATCAAGCATCCAACCTATATTTATTAAGCGTAAGATCAAAGGAGTTTTAATTGAAAATGTTCTTCAATCTCCTAGATATTACTAATAAGTTTCTAGATTATTATTATTATTATTATCTTATTAGTTTCAAATTATTTCACTACCCTTGCAAATTTAGTTATACAACCCGAAAATAAAACATCACCATCCCATCCTTACTATTCCTCCCACTCGACTTTCTTCCTCCAACAATTGCCCCTCGCGCCAATACGCATCTCACTTTTTTTCCATCTGTACCGAAGCATGAAAAAACTCTCGGAGCGCAAACCAGATAAAGCAACCCCCTCTTCAGAGCCACTCCAGCGGCATTTCGAAACGCTGCCTCGTCTAAGCTCATTCCGAAAAGCGAGCCGTCCTTTATATTCCCTCGCGCTCCTCGCAACAGCCCCAGATACGTCTGCGGAAACGTCGAGAGCCCCTCGAGAGGTAGCGAAAGAGAGAGAGAGAGAGACTCGACGTGTTGTCGCACTCAGGGCGCATCTTCGCTATCGTCGCGTTTCCTTAGCGCGACTCCCTCAGGGCGTGGACCATACAGCCTTAATCGAATCACCCTCTGATAAGGGAAAATTCTTGGCCGCTCTCCGGCGCACACGCTGGGACGTATAAGGCGAAATGGTTTTTCGCCGCGGGGGTGGAAGGTGGATGCGTCTCAGGAATTTCAGTGACTCGGAATTTCGAAGCGCAAGTGGAGCTTTTCGAGCTATGGATTCGAATGCGCTGGGATGAAGGGTTTCGGGGGGAAATTGTTGGATTAGAGGGGATTTATTTAAATTTTGCGTTGCTGAGGTTCGGCTTAGTCTTTTCGTTTTGGATGAAAATTCGGTAATGGTATTAAGGTAAATAATACCGTCTTCTTCTCCTGAATTGAAAAGAGTTACCGCGCCACCATTATCATTAATAAATTCTTTAATCCTTTCATTCCACGCGCAATACACAAACGACTACACAGCACAACACAGCTTTCATTACAGGAACCCGACAAAATTCCAAGCCAAAACGTTCACAAGTGTATACACGGCGTTCGACAACCGCCACAATCAACATTAGCAATCTGATTTGCGCGCTGTTCTCAGGCAGAGCGACATGCATATGCAGCTCTCGGGCGCCTTACACAGCTCCTTAAATCATTGGAATTGTCGATTCGATTCGCCGCCGCCGTCTCGTGTTTCCGACTCAGGTAGTCCCGTGTTAAATCCCTGACAAGGGGAGTGAGAGAACCAGCAGCAGAGTGCTTCCCTTGTTCTCTTGGTAGCGGCGGATTCGAATGGCGGCAGCGCCTCAATTATTAACGAGAGTGCGGGTCAATGGGCTGAAAGCTCCCTCCTAGTCACAATACCCGCGAATCGGATTTTCCCCCGTTGGACGTCCCTTAAAGGATGAGCTGTGAAAATTTAAGCGATGCTTTTGTTTAGTGGACGATGATTTTGTATTACAGTTGTGGTGATTTAAAGTTTGATTGGTATAAAAGTGAAAATGCGCGAGTTTGAAATATTTACATAAAGTGGGTAAACGGAATAAATTTACCACTATGCATTTTTTCACAAAAGTGTGCCGGACTTGAGTCAACTTTTTATTCGACACTTGTATAAGAAAGCGATATTTCAACTATGCAGCCGAATCAAAATAAACTTGTCGTTCCAATTCCAAAGCTGCGCGGGTACGATTTATTTACAAAACTGCTAACAAGCAGTTTTTGCCAAACCTGTTGGACTTACATGCCCCTTTCGAACAGTGTGTTTTACTTCGCAAATTCCAATCCCTAATTATTTACGGTTACAACGATATATCGGCGTATGTTACTTTTAACAAGCATTTTTATATCGTTCACTCTGTTCTTATGATGTTACAATAAAACTACCGTCAACTCTAACAACGGCTAATTAGATTTTATAAATTCAGCCCCCTCAAAAATTACAACTCCCGCAAAACCAAATCCGCACCCAACAAAAAAAAGAACCAACCACCAACCTCAATCAATCAATAACTTAAGCGACACATTTGGCCTCCCTATCTCAGCCGCGCACTCCATACCTTGCCTCCATCCCCATCCATATCCCCCGGCAAATACAATTCATTATTTCCCACGTCCAGCTCCCCTAAACCAGCATCGCAGTCCTCTCCAGCGCACCGCACCGCTCTCCTCGATCGATCACTTCAATCCTCCTCGCTGAATCGCGCCGCGATTTATCCGCGTTTAACCCAGCCCGCGGGTAACGAGCTGGCGTCTCTCTTTTTATTTCGCCCGGCGCATTACTCGGGCGCGCGCGCTCCTCGAGACGCCCTCGCGGCCGCCTCGAATTATTTACCCGCGCGCTCTCTCCTTAACAAGCACTTTTTGTCAAAAGGCGGCCCCCGCGCGCCCAGACCAAAAGGGGCGACGATATATATCGGCCCGAGCCATAAAGCGGAGCGCGCGAGCATATCGAGATTCCCCCGCGTACGCGCGCATAAAGGAGCCTTGTGCGCAAGCTCGGCTCTCCTCATTACGACATGCAAATACGCCCGGATATGGGACCGGTCGCACAGAGACGGCTTCGAGGAGAGAGAGAGAGAGAAAAAGGAAGAACGAGCGCTCTCGAAAAATCTCCTGTAAGCGGTAGTGGGACATTTTGCGCTTCGCTGATTGCGCGATCGCGCCGACTCTCCGGGATTTCTTCTCCGGGCAATTAATTATCTCGTCCGCCGGCTTCGGCCTGTAGTCTTTTTTATTCCTCTCCGGCGCTCGCGCGGCGTTAAGCGCGCGATATGCAAATTATGCAAATTGTAACAAGGTCGATAATACCGCCTTTTAAGGGGAGCCGGCCGCGCGGAATTCTCGCCGGAGATACGCGCCAATGGAGATTGATAATCTGGCCGCGATTTCCCGAGGAGCCCGCGAGGGCCGGGGCGAGGGACTTTTAGATG
This sequence comes from Eupelmus azureus, assembly GCA_030522685.1. Taxonomy (NCBI): domain Eukaryota; kingdom Metazoa; phylum Arthropoda; class Insecta; order Hymenoptera; family Eupelmidae; genus Eupelmus; species Eupelmus azureus. The sequence goes on from JAPYZA010001817.1 coordinate 14,699, forward strand.
GGGACGAGGTTTGCCATTCTGATAAAGGTAATTCTGCGATTCTGATTCGCGCCAGCTCGAGGACTATTTACACGGCTCTGAAGTTTATTCGATTTTGAATTTCTCGGATGCGCTCTTTTATGAGGAGTGTTGAGATGAAATGGTGTTGGTAATGCGAATGGTTCGGATTTGTAATTTGATTAGTTAAGGTGTGAGGGCTACTGTTTTAAAATTTAGCGGATCGTTTTGTGGAAATTGATTAAAAGCCGTATATCATCGCGGGACTATAAAAGTTTTACCGCGGCAATAAAAGACGGTCAATCTATATAGCCATCGCTAATTACTTTGAAAGTTTTGAGGCTTAGCTGGCTTTGATGATCCAATAAAAGGTAGTATGATTGAAGTGTAAATAATTCACGGGATTCGGTTGGTAAACCTAATTGCTTTGTACATTATTAATTTTTACCGCACGTAAGCATTCCGTTTAGAATCATTATTGACTATTATCTACTTGCTACTTATTCTTTTAAAAGAGTCGAGGACGATTAAATCTATAAAAATCAATTACAACCAGCAACTACTCAATCGCCTCAAAAAATAGTCACCCATTCCTAATTGATTTTAAATTCGTAAATACCTGAGTAGGTTTTACGCCACATTTACACGCAATCAATAATTGGCGCGCATAACGAACGCTTGCTTTACATCGGCTGCACAAATGGTTTCTCGAGCCCATACAAAAACTCGTCTATAAATCAAAATCAAATGCTTTCACCGCCGCGCGTTTTCCTCTATACTTACCGTATTTTTTTCAACAAAAAGACCGCTCCCCTTCCAGGAAAACATCCGCACAAGCGGCCCAATCAGTTGCCACAATAAATATCCTATCCATTGCGTTATTATTTACCGACACCGATCGGTCCGATTAGAACACTTATGCACACCGCTCGGAGACGATTTTCATTTCTCACTCCGTGGCAAAAGCGCTTAGAGCTGGAGTCCGTTATGTATAGCTGCGTTGTGACCGGCAATTCTTGCGAGGCGTGATTAAGCGAGGAGGAAAGCGCGCGTTGTTATTATATGGTGTATTGAATCTATATGGGGTGTTCCGTGTCGCTGAGATAATGACACTTTCGTGTAATAAGTGTCTTTCATTAAAGAGAAAAGCTGTGCTATTACGAAAATCATTTAGGTAATAATGTAATAAAAGCATTATTCTCAGTTAAACAATTTAAAAAGGAGATCAAGCGTTTCTCAGTTAAATGTTTAAGCGCCTTTCCAACTTTCTCAGGTTAACAAAACATTCTTTTCTAATCCATATTCCATTCTCAACCAACATCTAAGAGCATTTATTCACCGATTAAAATATTCAATTCAATCGCTTTGAATAACTCGTCGAAGCATAAAAACACCATCTCTCAAAGCATCCACATACCTATCACTTCCCCGTGGAATCCCTCATATGCAACGTTACCTACGTATTACACACTTTAATCTCCCCATACACAGGCAGAGAGCCGGCCCTTTGCGCGTATCAAGCTGCGATCAATGCGCACCAGCAGCGTCACGAGCAAGTCTCTATACTCCTTTCCTTCACCCGCGGCTTTGATACACTCGCGCGCATAATAGAAGCAGCGCGCGCTTTGTGTACGAGCCGTAGAACGTACGAATAGGCTAAAATTAATCGAGCGTGTATATACGGACCACCCAGCGCAAGAGACACAGGCTGGATTTTGAGTTATAGGCGCCGCCGAAGGAGGTGAGCCTAAGCTAGCGTCTGAGTTATTACGAGCGGCTCTTTTCCATGGGAAAGCGGGAAGAGGTTTTGATGCCGCTGGGGTTGATGATTTATTCGTGACTAATTTGGAAGTGATTGTTTGTGATTGGGAGAAATTTGAGTTTTTGAGTTTCGATTCTGGGTTTTGGATTTGGAGAATGTGGAATTATATTCAGGGTTTTTCAATACAGAAGTTTAATATTGTTGACTATTTCGATTTGGCGATGGATTTCAAACATTAGAAATACTAAGCTAATGCGATATATTTATATTTATTACAATTAACTAACGAGCATACTTGAAAGTTTCAGACAGTAAGATAAAAGTTTTTTTTTAGAATTTATTCAATATTACCTTAGGTTAAAATCACTCTTTAGTCACTAAGTACAGGTTTAATATATTTTTTAAGATTTTATTTCTAAAATAATGTTTCTAATATGTTAAGCATTTTCATTACATTGTCTAACAGTTGTTGCTGACAACACGTCTACTGCATATTGCAACTGACACCGTTTACTTGCATAAAATCAGCCATGTAGCTGCAACCATAGTAAATTATTCAATAATAAATATTTTAAAATGTATTTGAAAATATGAAAACAAAACGATAAATTTTATACATATAAACTTTTTTCTCTTCACTATCTCCATATATCTTTTAAGTTCTTGAAGTTGAACTTTTATATTAACTTTAATTTGTGCAAATAATTACTTGGATAATAATATTCAATTCAAAATGGTAATTCAGAGAACTATAAAATAAATATCTCTACTACAAACTAAATGATGGAGTTTTATGTTTGAATTGTGTTTCTAGCTATAAAAAATATTACGAGAAATCACATATTTAGAATAATATACAACGATAGTCCTCTCGTAAAATTGAGATACACATTTCCCAACTGCACAAGTAAAATTCAAGACCCGGAAAGAATGTACCTTCACATGCAAATCATCCTCAAACAAAATTTTACAAATTTTCCCTGCCACTCTTCAGAATTTCCTCTTATAATAAGTGCAAACACCTCGCCCCTGCAAGGCAAACCTGCAAAGACGAAGAGCTAGGCGCAGAGTGCAAAGAAAAGTCTCTCCCTCTTTCTCCTTCTCCCACGAGAATCGAAAGTCCTTTTGCATATATTACTCTTTATTTTCTGCCTCCTCTCGCGAGCTCTCATTTGCATCATTCTGCTCCGTTTAAAGCGGGCGTGTACAGTCGTGCAATCTCCTTCTCGCAAAAATGCGAATTACCCTGTTTTCGCGCGCGATAGTCATTATCAGGGCCCGAACGCTTAAATATGCGCGTCTGCAGCGCAACGTTATGTGTGCTGCGAGATTCTTTTCTTTTATTACTCGCACCTTTCGTAGGGATGGGAAAAATCCGTTTACTGCCTTCTTTCGCTCCTCCAAGTGTTTCTGTATCTGTAAGTTTCTCTCCCAGCGCTCTCTTTATTTTCTATATGTTCTTCTTGCTCGTTTATCCCTCAACATTTTTTGCTCCTGTTATTCTCAGAGTCGTTGCTCCCCTTTCTCTACCATTTTTTTTGTTTGTTTTTTAGAGAGAAAAAGAGAGACGACCTTTTTTGCGCGATCGCTCGTAAATGTTGGGCGTCATGAGAGAGCGATTCGCCGGCAGTAAAAGTTTTTCCTCCTTTTTAAAGTAATCGCGCCCGGTGAGCCCTGCAAATGTATCAATTTTTATGGATGAGAGTGTAAAAAGAGAAGCCTGGGGAGCGGAGTGATTAGCTCGTCATTACCAAGGGCATAAAATTAATGGTTTAAGGCAGTTTATTTTAGCTACCTCTCGAGTACGGTGCTCTCGTTTTGCTCATCGCTTAAAGAAGTTATGACTGTAATTTTAAAAATATTCCAGATTTTCGAGGCTAATTATTTTTGTTTCTTTTCACTTTGATTCAATACCGGATGTGAGCGCGGCACTCTTACGTTTAAATTGAAAAATTGAAATAATATTAAAAATAATATATTAATTAATTAATTTATTAAATCTTTCGTTATAGCGCTATATAATTCGACAATTAAATTTTAATAAATGCAAATTTTTTTAAATTTCTTATAATCCAAAACTTTAGTTTATTTTATTTTTACCCTAAGCAGCTTAAGATTCTTATACAAGATTTCATTATTTCGTTACAATATAATCATTTATTTTCATTCATCCTTTATATTCAGTCCTTTAAATTTCCACCTGAATCCCAATGCATTCACCTTTATCCAGTGGCGCCTGCAGCTCAGGCAACCACGCATACGTCAGAGCCAGGCCCGTTCGCCAGTTTACGAGCCCGAAACTGCGCCTATAACCGTGACTTCTCCTACAGGGGCCAGTTTTGGCTCGCGCGCCTTTTTCATGCGTGTACGCGCATAAACCGTAAATCCGATCGCATCTTTGGATAACGACTTTCATATATTGCTCGTTTCGTGAACTATTTCACGCTGCGTGAGGTGCTTCGAAAGTTTCGCTTTTGTGCAGACTAGAAAGTTTGGAATACCCCGCGAGTGATGCTGTTTTGCAATTGATATTAATTTCTGAGGTCAAATGCTCGGATCATACGGGCAGGGAATAAAATGAAATTCTTTCAACAAGGAAGTAGTGTCGTAGAACTTATAAATGAGAGCGATATGATAACAATGTTACTTAATTTTAATGTTATTTAAATTTTTATTGTAAATAACGATAATGCTTGATTACTTATTGTTTTTATTTTTATTTTAATTATAATTAATTTAATTTTTGCAACACAAATTAATGTTATTTTCACATACAGAAATCATAAATTTCGCTTATCACCTTTTTATATCATTTCTTGATAAAATTCATTAGCAAATTAGTCATTTGATATATTTTTTTAGCAGTAATTAAAACCATGAAATTAGATGAAAGTTTTTGCTTAATT